>PVIJ01002407.1:49614-162069 GCA_004024925.1 Scalopus aquaticus | reverse complement strand
AATTGGTGGTGGGCTACCCAAGGGTAATGCAAAATGTAAAAGACATAAATAACAATAAAAAAATATATTAAAAAAAATAGCTAGATAATAGCAAGTCATTTGCAAAAGTTAATACTCAAGTTTTCATTCTTCCTGACACATTATGAGTCACGTTTTTTTTGTGTGTGTTCTTGGCTTAATGTTATCAAACCTTGCAAAGTTATGCCAATAAAATGTTTTTTTAAAATGTATCTCATTGGGTTAAGTTTACACTTGCTTGGTCATTAATGAGTTCATACAGGTTTTCATATTTAGCCCTTGTTTCACTTTTTGTGAAATAGCTGATGTGCTGTTTGACCTATCCATTGAGTTTAACTTTACTTTTTTTTTTTAAAGATTTATTTATTTATACATACAAGCTGGAGTACAGGCCAGAGGCGTGGGGCAGCGAGAGGGTTCACCAGAGACAGAGTGGGGAGCAGAACAGGCAGATCAGAAATACACTGCTGAGGGGAGCAGCGGGCGAGGCAGGAGAAGTCTGCCCCACTATGTGGGAATCTCACGGGCTGGGCGTCAAACTGGCATCCACACTGCCGACAGCACCACAGCCGCCAGGGAGACCCTAACTTTACTTTTTATTCATTATTAGTTTGTGGCTCTTTCTTTCAAATTCACCTTGTCACTTTTAAAAATCAGACAAAGGTAGGTCTGTCTCAGTTTTGTTTTTTTTTCATTTTTACTCTCAGTTGTGATTATTTTCTCATCTCTCGTGATACTTGATGATAAAAATAAATATCTTAGGATTGTGGTGAGAATTGAGAGGATATGTGAATAGATGATGACACCATTATTATATAATAGATACTTACTTCAATGTCACTTCCTTCACTTCCATCCAACTTTCTCAATATCACCTTTCAAACTGAGTACCTCTGTCATGAATATTATGTATATATATATACTTATAAAGTTTTCAATGTGTTTACATTACACAAATTTCTAGATTTCTCGTTCAGTTTTTTTTTAAGACTTACTGTCTGTTTTAATGAATACAGTTTACTTTTTTATGTTTTTACATGCTATTGGGAAATATTTGGCTAAATCTTTGAAAACGAGGTGAGGTTAAATCACAAGTTTCGCACATAGGGGATGTTTTTAGAAAGTTTTTTTAATTTATGATCTCTGTATACTATACATTTAGACCTTTGCTGCAAATTTCTATTGGGGTTTTGCTATATATATATATATATTATTTATATTATATATATTATATATTTATATTATATGCATATATTATATATTATTTATTTATATATTCTATGTGTGTGTGTGTGTGTGTATATATATATATATATATATATATATATATATATATATATGGCTTGGAGGTCAGGATATACTTGAGGAAGAATGAGATTCCTTAAGATTAGACACTTACAGGGCCTCCCTGGTGGCACAGCAGTTAAGTGCAGCGCTGTGGAGCTGTCGGCAGTGGCGATGCGAGTTGGACGCCCGGCCAGGGAGAGTCCCACATGGCGAGGCAGACCTCTCCTGCCTCGCCTGCTGCTCCCCTCAGCAGTGTATTTCTGATCTGCCTGTTCTGCTCCCCGCTCTGTCTCTGGTGAACCCTCTCGCCGCCCCATGCCTCTGGCCTGTACCCCAGCTTGTATGTATAAATAAAAAATAAATCTTTAAAAAAAAAAAGATTAGAGACTTACAGGCTCGAATGTGCAATGAGCTTCTAACCCCATTGAGGATGTTGAATGTATCTCATCTGGCCTTTGATCCTTTCCATAAAGTAGGCCAGAATTCAAGTTCTGACAATATGGGAGCCTATTAGAGAAAGGCATCTCATCAAGGACCTTTCATGTACATTGTAAGACTATCTTGTCCCAGCAGTATAATACTCAGTTTAATGTCTTAATATATGATGACAAAGAAACTAGTGCAAAAGGATAGTGCAGGAAAACCTGTACAAGTGTTGCCTCCCAGCAGCTCCATTTAATTTGTAATTCTTTGTGAAAACTTCTTTACGTAGAGCAGGGCTGATTTTATTGATGCAGAACTAGGGTTAGTTCATCATTATGTTAATGAAGCCCACCCCATAGACATTTTCTCTTGAAGGGAGCAAATTTTTCCAGTAAGAATTATTACTAAAAGAAGTAAGTAGCAGGGTGTCATTATTATCTGTGGATAAACTTTCCACATTTTCCTAATCTTTTTTTTTTAAGATTTATTTATTTATGCAAACAAGCTGGGACAAAGGTCAGAGGGGTGACGAGAGGGTTCACCAGAGACAGAGAGGGGAGCAGAACAGGCAGATAGATGGAAATACAGTGCTGAGGGGAGCAGCAGGGGAGCAAGGCAGTACAGGTCTGCCGCGCCATGTGGGAATCTCCCCGGCGGGTGTCGAACTCGCGTCGCAGCTGCTAACAGCTCCACAGCACAGCGCTAAATTGCTGCGCCACCAGGGAGGCCCCATTTTCCTAATCTTTAGTAATACAGTTTGCACATTTAAATATAAAGGTTTTATTAGTTTAAATAGAGATCAAAGTATGCTAATAAAATCCCTTTACATCACAAGAAATAAGGATGCCCTTGTAAAAGATACCCTTTTAAGGCATATGCAAGTCTTACTAATAGATTTGGTGAAGATCAAATCTATCTACTTTATAGCTGCTGGTGGGTAATTGAGGAGTTGATGCAAAGACATAGGGAGTCACCAGTCTGTCAGCCAGAAATTTTGTTGTTTCCCACTCTCCCACCTCCCCACCAGCAATATCCAAAAAAAAAAAAAAAAAAAAGTAAACACCTACACACTACACACAAAAGAAGCTTTATACACACTACACACAAAAGAAGCTTTATAATCCCAGTAGGTATTTCAGATATGATAAAAATAAGAGGTAACTTAAGGAACCCTTTAGTGTATGGAAGAAGAAATTATAAAGTATCAGAGTTTTATCTCATTTTGAAAATAATGTGTTTGGACATTTATTATGTTCCAGGAGGCATTATTTCAAAGCAAAACTTAACTTCATTAAATAAAGTCTAAAATTGGAGAAAAGAAACTTATGTTGTTCTCAAATGAAATAAGTAAAGTTAACATTAAGCAAAGTTTCTTAGATACAAACTGAATGAGTAAATGAATTTTAATGCTTTTGTGACAATATAATGAAAGATTTTATCTTTCTGTATTAGTATTTTTAATAGGTGATTATCTCCAGACATGTGGTCCAAACATCCTATTTTGGTTTCTGCCCTCCTTTAAGAGTTTAAGTTCCTCTACATCCACCCTGCAGACAGGGGTGGAGAGTGTGAAGGAGGCACAGAGGCTTCTTAAACAGTGCAGCCATTTGCTTGCAGAGCTCACTTTCTCCCCAACCCTGTCATGATTCTCCTGGGCCACAACAATATCTCATTCCCAGAGTAATTTATTTATAACTCTCCTATTTTTATCTGTTGTTTTGACTTTGTTGTCTTCATATTTATCTTGTGATCTCCAGTGTCAGCACCTATAAAAGCACCTGAGCATCAGTTCTCTTCGAACCAATACATGTAATTTTGATTTATTTATTTTACATTTGATTTGGGTCATTTATATTGGTGTATGTTTTTCTGTGTAAAACATCATGTGACCATCCCAACAGGAAAAGAAGATAAAGTTTTTATTATATATATTTTTAATAGAGGAAATGAGATGAAGATTGTAATGCTGCTCAGCTTTTATAAGTAATGATACTACATTTGAAGTTGGTAGACACTAAATTCTCTATTTTATCACAAAATACTGATTCAAGCCTCAAAAATATGTTAAATGCTGTCTACATTGTTACTTCTGATTCTGCAAGGCCTTCCATTTCCACCCTCCTCTCACAGTCTACCTTAGCCTAATAGGAAACTGCCAGTGTCAGCAATGCTTTTTGAATCTACCTTCTCAATGGTGTTGCTAATTGGAAAGAAGATGTACACATATAGCTTTTCCTATGGGAGTTGTATTTGAAATTCTTTTAAAGGTTGTCCTTAAATGCTAAAAGGGGGAAGAGTAACTCTTAAAAAAAACACCCTACTCAGTCTCTGGAGATTTGCAGTGCCAGAATCTAATTTGGGACATCTTAGATTTTCCAATGACATTTTTAAAGTCTACTTTAAGGAGACAAATTTAGTGGCATATCTTTTTTGAAGTACATAGAAACCTAAATACTATCTTTTAATGCTGGAACACATCACTGAGAAGCTTATAGGTTTAGAAGTACTTTGATAGTGCCATCTAGTGAATGTAATCCAGAAAACCAAGTACAGAGGAAACTGATTTGTTAAAAAAAATATGCAGTAGCATTTGCCATGATATAAAGAGTTTACCTCTCTGTGGAGTCAAAGGTGTATTATCACTTGAAACCTCATGCAGCTTCAATATGTCTTTCTTTGTTATGCATTTAATAGATTTTTAAAAGCCAACAACAACATAAAGAGTAGTTATTATTAAATGCTGGTTTAGCTTACACTTCATACACAATTTTAGTAATAACTTCATTGCAATCCTGAAAAAGCTGCCTGAGATAAATAGCCCTGTCATATACATCCGCTGGCATTTCTTAATATCCTCAGACATGCAATCACTCAAGCCGTGTGGGAAGGGAAGGGCAGGTTACAAAAAAAGTGGGCTCGTTGATCGTGTGGGTGAAGCCTTATAGAACCCTAGCAAGTTCAACTGTGAAAACACTGTCTGACTTTCGACAAGAACAAGATTGTGAATCCTTTGAACAGAGGCTATCAGTGGTGACCTGGATTATAGGAAAGGATTACAGTCTAAATTCAGGAAATGATTAAGGGATTATAATACATAGTTTTCATGCAATAGCATGCCAATTTTTTTTTTTTGACTAAACATCTGGCATGTTTAAAGGAAATTAATTTTTATTATGATGAGTAATAAAATTCTCCTGGTGGAATCAAGGACTTCCAATAAAAAACAGCACAGTTTAAATTTTATTTTTAATAGTTTTATACTGACTTGATCCTACAGATATCTATATTTTGCTTTTCTTTTGATCTAGCATCCTTTATTTATTTATTTTTTATGATTTATTTATTTTTGCATACAATCTGGGGTACAGGCCAGGGGTATGGGGTGGTGAGAGGGTTCACCAGAGACAGAGTGGGGAGCAGAACAGGTACATGGACCAAAATACACTGCTGAGGGGAGCAGTGGGTGAGGCAGGAGAGGTCTGCTGCGCCATGTGGGAATCTCCCTGTCCAGGCATCAAATACACCTCCCAGCTGCCAAAAGCTCCTCAGCTCTGTGCTTAACCTGTTGAGCCACCAGGAAGGCCCCATCCTTTATTTTTAATAATTTGCTTTACACCTAAGACCTTTAGCCCTGCATTTATTCTCAGCTGCTACCAAACAATAAACTCAGATATCCTTAGATCAATTTCTGTATTTTCCATTCTTTCATGCTTCCCTTCTCTACCTACTATTACATTTGCTTACACAACTATATTTATATAAATCTGTGAATGCTACTTGATCATTGGCTTAGAGCCGTACTGAGTATGAGAGTTTCAAAAATATCTGAAGTTATCACTGAGAATGGTACCAGGTACAAATTCTGCACTATCTACTAGACAGAATAGTAAAGGGCATGCCACTTGTTATTGTCCTCTAAATCAGGTTTGCCTTGCTTACATCTATTCTTTATCTGTCATGCTGAATTACAGTGGTGCATACCAAAGGAGTCTGTTGCATTTTTTTTTAAGATTTATTTATTTATACATACAAGCTGGGGTACCGGCCAGAGGTGTGGGGCGGCGAGAGGGTTCACCAGAGACAGAGTGGGGAGCAGAACAGGCAGATCATAAATACACTGCTGAGGGGAGCAGCGGGCAAGGCAGGATAGGTCCGCCACACCATGCGGGACTCTCCCTGGAGCTGGGCATCAAACTCACATAGCGCGCTAGGGACAGCTCCACAGGGCAGTGTTCAACTGCTGTGCCACCAGGGAGGCTCAGGATTCTGTTGCATTTTTAACATGTCGCTCTGGTGTGTTCTGCACCATCTCTCGGTGGAGAGGGAGAAGCAGCAGATCCGATGGAGTATTTATTGAGTGACATTCGCCTATAAGGTTGTTCACTGTTTCACCCAGAGTCCTCTACTTAAGAACTGCAGACTACAAGTCAGATCTAAATGACCAGCTGTTTATTTTATATTAAAAAAATATTTGAAACATGAGTTTAGTCTAAGTCATGCGTGAAATTTTTCATCATTATAGATTTGTCCTCAGATGCATTGCCCTTGAAGATGCATTATTTTTCTTTGTTTGGGAACTTTAGGATTTTGCCTTTGAAGCACTCTTCAGGCACTTAATCAAAGGCTGTTATTTTTGTTACTGTGAACTTCTGTTCCACAGACAGCATTATAATAAAAATAAAGGAAATAAAGAAATTACTCACCTCAAGGCATCGACTGTTTTCATTTTTCATTTTCACTGTTCTCCCCTTTTCCTTAGCTCTATTAAATATAGAGATAATTGTATTCATGTAGTAATTACAAAATTGTACTTTTAGTCTTTCAAATAAGTTATGTCATTAGATTTTGCCATGTGTACCCTTTCTGTCATTTTTCTGTTTGTTATGAATATGTAGGTCAGTTTTACAGAACCATTTTGTTTTGTGCTTTGTTTCCCATTAGCTCTAAACTTGCATGTCTGGAAATATATATCACAACTACAATTCAGGCTGTCAGCTCAGGGTGACAGTAGTTTATATAGCATATATATATATATATATATATATATATATATATATATATATATATAAAATACATATGTATGTTTAACATATGAGCACTATAAATTACATGCTATCATTGAGAGTCTACTTAGCATTATATGACTAGCTCCTTTGATGCCTCATAGAGGAAATGATGAAACATGTAGGAAACACACCTCTTTAGCATTTTCTCCTTTCCCAAGAGCATGAAGATGTTGATATAATCTGTAGGATGCTAGCTTATTACTTTATGCTTAATACTTATTTATTTCCATATATTCTAGATGCCAACTACAATGCCTCAATCGTGTGTTCATGTCATCTCTCCCTCCTTCTTTTAGCTAATTTCTCCAAAATTTTATCTTCCTTTGGTATGACTTTAGAAAGCATATGGATGGGATTCACTAATGGGTATTACTCTCTTAGACGGCAGTTGAAGAATTTCCAATGTCAGTGGTAAATGGCACACTCTATAGTTTTCACAAGTATCTTTTGATGATTGACATAAAGAACATCTGAATTGGTAATCACTTAACATTCACTTAAATTTTTAGAAATTAATATATTCCTATAAATTTTGCATGAACTTTTTCATCTTTTGTAGCTCTTTTATTACAGATATGCAGGAGGGGAATTTGCTAGACTTAAGTTTGAATGATAGGTTAATTCTTACACTAAATTGTTAAATTGCTTTCCATGGAAATTAACTTATATTGTCCTAACTGAAAAGTGACAATTCTATGTCAATGTTTCTGATCTTTAATATTTCCTAATTTGTAAATAACTTGTAGATAACATTGTTGTATGTAGTTTTTATCATTAATGTGCAAACTGTTTTCCTCACTTATTTCCTAATTGTACTTCTGGGTTTTTGTTGTTGTTACTGTTCATTGTCTTTGAAGGACTTTTGTTTTTTTTCCTTTACATAACTAAAATATCTGGAAGATATAAGATCCAGAACTGTGCACTACTACAAAATTAAATACAAATTAATTCACGGAACACAGCAAATTAAGTCAGGTAGAAAATTTTTAACAATTTAAAAAAATAACTGAGAAACTAAGGGTCAACTGCCAGTTAATGTTATCGAATCCGGTACTCTTTGAAAGAGCAGGGCCTCAAAGTAAAAAAAAGGTAAAATTGATCAGGTCACTCTAATGGCCTTTTTTCAGATTGCCTAAACAAAGAAATGCAATTGCCGCTAATCTGAACAGAAGTAGAAATTGAGAATAAAATGGATTGGTCATCAAAAGTGTCTCACAAGAAGCCTCTAAATGTTATTTTTATTTTCAAAAATGTAGTGTACATAGATTAAGTGTGCGTCTAACCACTGCCTGTGTTTTCATAGGTTTCCTTTTCTAGATCTCTTACTTATTTCTGAACACTAGCTGTTATTATGGACTAGTCGTGCAAGTAGGCTTCACATTTAAAGAGTGCTGTCTGTCTTCTTGGCATATTGCATACAACAGAACTTCATAAATAATATTTTAATCATACAGTTTCTGGTGGAAGAAAAATATCATGAACCGGAGCATCCATAAAACTTTTAAACATGAAAGTCAGCTTATCTCTTAGAATAGCAGGTAAAACCAAGTAGTGTTCAAATTTTGGAAAACTGAAATTTTAGCTCTCCATGTCATTTTGTTTTGACACCTTTCTAGTGCACGAGGTGTCTGTTGCATAATAAATAAATGGTCTGGTAGAATAAAAGCTGTCTACATTCTTCACAGCTGGTGCAGTGTGCCTTGGTGCCTTGTCATCACCTGCCCACATTTAATTAATAAGCATCTGTTTCATTTTATATTTACTCAAGATAGTGCATTAACTTTGTATTCTTGATTTTCCATTTATTTCTGGTAATAAAGGAATGGTTTATCTTTTCTGTCCCTTCCCCAACAGCTTATATTGACAAAAATTCAGGGCATGTTTGTTGAACCAATATGGGAAAGCAGAAAATGCCAACGAGATTCATAGTTCTAGGGATTAAAAGATGAAATAATAACTGTGGATAAAACAATAGAAGATTAGGTTACATTTTAGCTGTTCACAATTTCTGCTCCCATTCAAGTAGCTTTAGATTTTTGTTTATTATTATATTGCGAGATGCAGTGTATCAAAAACAGAGTTTGTCATATATTACAAGATAACACAATTGTATCCCAGAGAAGATTTTAACAGTAAAACCCCCATTAAGTAGGTTTTGTGGTTGTTTCTCCTGGGAACCAGAGACTTGACAGCCTGGAGCTATATTTAAGTTAATGATTGACAACCTCTGATTCTCGATTTATGTTGTATATATGCAGGTTCAATGGGGAAAATGTTAATGATATAAAACTTCTCCAAGGAAACAATTCCAAATGTCTAGAGATTGATGTATTGTTGATTATAGTAACACAGGCAGATGCTTTTTTCTTTTTTTAAAACCAGAGTTTATTTTTTGCCTCCATATAAGAAGTTTTGTTAATGTGCTATTTTGGAATCTTTTTACCTTTCTACCCTGTCTTTAACACTGGATTCAAATGATTATTAGTCATTAAATTACACATAGATTGTTATTATTACAGAGAGCTTAGAATACAAACGACACGTTGATTGCTTTTCATCAAAAACTAAATTTGTAAAATAGTGTTTAAAAATAAATACAAACATAAATGTAATGCCAGTGTTTGAATTGAGCTAATTTTTATTAACATACCACTACTGTTTATTTACAAAATGAGCTTCCATAGTATTGTTTATTTCAATATGAACAATATGAAAGTCTGTTAAAATTTTGCATTCTTGAAATGTAATGAGTTGGCCCTGTGTCCTGAGTTTCTACTTTGTCGAACCCTTGGACTCGCCTAATTTTTTTTACATCTCTTTACCTCACTTAAAATCTATATATTAGCTAATGACTTTTAAGTCTATGTATCCAAGGGGCAGACTCTGCTTTGATAAGGGCCTAATGCAGCTACCTGGTAGATTGTACTGTCTCAATGCACTTTTATACTTCAACTGTTCCCCTAAGGTGCAGATCACTGTCTTTGCCTTACAAAATTCTGTTCCTTGTGTTCTGTGTTAGTTAATTGATTTATGGTTCTCCTCAGTTCTGAGCAAGAAACTTTAGAGTTATTCCTGTACTTTTACTTCTTATCTGATACATCCAATGATTTTCCAAGTTCTATTAATTTAACTTCAAAAACATAGTGTCTTCGTATTTTTTCTTCCTATTCAGTTCATTGTCATGAGGACTCTTTAGATGGCTTCAATACTTCCCTCTAATCAGCTACATATAATACCAATAGTGGGATTTTCGAAGGGTAAGTGTCCTGTGAGGTGATTTTACATGAGAATCCGGTGCTTACCTAGTGCCTTCAAAAAAATGTTGATTCTTTGGCATGGGGTATGAGACCAACTGTCTGTAGTCTGGCATTTACTAACATTTTCTAGGCCCATTTTTACTACTTCATTTTCACAGACTTGCACTTCAGAAAGACCTAATACGTCCCATGATTCCCAAAGTGCTGTGATTTTTACTTATCTTTGACTTCCCATGTGCTGTGTCCTCCCAGGAGTGCTGCTTTCCACTTGCTGTCCTCTTGTTTTGTAAAACCCTGCTTTCTCCTTAAGACACAATTAAAGCTCCTTATGCTCTGAGATATTCCCTAGTATCTTTGAGTCATTAATATTTTTCTTTTTGTTGTTGTTGTTGTTGCATAAAGCTATTGGTGGAAGTAATATCTATATACAAGTAACCTCCCTACTAGATCAGAAGTTCACTATGAACAGGCTAGTATCTGATTCCTCTTTGCTTTCCCCATGTGTGGAACAAGAAAGGCACATTTTAACATCTGTTGTGTAAAAAGAAGGAACAAAACATTAATAATGCAATTAACCCTATTTTATAAACTATGTTTAATAGTTAGATCTCACTTGTTTTATTATAGTTTGTTTAATACTATTAGCTATGTACTGTTTCAAATTAAATACTGATGACTTTATAATCATATTTTGTTACTTTTGTTTTGGTTTTAAAAACAAAGCAAAGGTGTGACCACAAAAAATAGCATTCCACAACTGTGTTACTTTAAAATATCTGACCTTTACAATGTGTCAAGTTAATTTATAATAGATAAGTTTCACATTCTTATATATTTTGTAATTGAAAAAAAATTCCCAAAAATACTTAAAAATAATTCCTCTGTGTACATGAACAGATTTTAATATTAAAATGCTACAAAGATAATATAAAAATAAATAAATTTAGCATAATTATAATGGACTCTATTGAACCTTTTAGAAAATAATGCAAAGTTTTGCAGAGTATGTGTGAAAAAAATATAATTCAAGATAGTAATGTGTGATTAGTGTTCATTGTTAAAAAATCATCCAGTAGAGAAACTACAGTGGGAATGGTGCTCACAGATGCTAATTTTAGTTACTAATAATTTTGGAAACACATCCTGTAAGTGGATGCATTAACTACTTTGGGGAGCACAGATGTTTTATTTGACATTTAAATACTTTTAATATACTTTCACAATAGATTTTCTGATAAAATTAAGTGTAGCAAATGCTAATTTTGATGAATATGCATATACTTCTTCTTAGGTTGCAGATATTTTTGCAACCAATTCTTCCTCCAATAAAACTTTCTTGAGCAGTCATCTTTTTTAGGTTCTCATCAATCTTGCCTTTGTCATGATCATGCACAACATAACTTGACTGGAAAAAAAAAATTAGTCTAAACATATGAATCAGAGCAAACAATGTGTTCCCTGCATTCATTGTACCAAACCTATAATCTCAATTTATGTGTTTATTCAACAAATATTTAATACTTGCCAATAAATGACAGACTACAATGAGACAATGTAAACAAAGCAGTGAATGAGATCCTTTCTCTCTCAAATGAGAATTATAAAACTTACTTTACACGTCTGGACTTTTTCTTTTGTTTTCAAGAGTTATGGTGTGATATAGATACTCTGTGAGCTAGTTGATCAAGATTGACTATGTTCTGTGAGTAAACAGTATGTCCAAACAGATATTCATGTATAGAGAAAATATGTAGCTGCCGTACATACTGGTAAAGAAGAGGGCATTTTGAAAAACAGGGAGAACATTCAAATCTCATAGTGACTAAGTCTTGCAAATTAAAGTATGGGGAGTTTGCCACAAGAGGACCTAAAAAACAGAGCTTCAGCAGTAATGGTATAAGCTGACAAATTGGAAATATGTTTCTTCTAGCCTAGAAACTATTTTTCTTTCTTTACTATGTCATTGAGGTGTGGGGGAGGGAAAAGATGGATTTCAGTTCACATTTTGCCATCAAATCCTAAACACAATTGAGGCAGGAATAGAAATGATAGGATTACCTTCAACTTAGCCCCTGTAAATTTGTTTTCTCCACTCTTTGTAATTTATGAGTTAGCAAAATAGCATTGTGATCTAATAACTTAAGATGAACTCATCTGTTTTAATTATATGTTATTACTAGACTAGATTGAGACATTTATAATATGACATGGATTTGTATTGCCACAGACATATGCAGAAGCAAGTTGTTTTTGTTTTTTCTCATTTTAGTTGTGTGCATATATGAAAGATAGTTGTTGCTAGGAAGAGGCAAAATCTGTCATCAATTAGGGATAGGCATTTCTTAACATAGTACGATAAATATGGCATCATGTATTTATAGAGCTTGTCTATCTCCTTGTCTATAAACAAATGACTATCAATAAAAGTGATAAAAAAGGTAGTCATCACATCTCAAGATTGTAAGAATTGCTGATGAAACATTTTAAAATATAGATGCCTTAAATCTTTTCATTGGAACATTTGTGTTAGAATATGAGTCTGTCCTTTTCATCATTGATATTTTACCAAATCCTTTATCTAGTATCCTGGTCTATAGTCAGAAGTGGCAAGAATAGTATCAAAATACCTACAAAGCTGGAATTAATTGATGTTAGGTTTATTTCCTTGTGGATGACAGTAAAGCTATTTAATTTTAAGCAACTCTAAATTTATTCATCAGCGATTTATTGAGTGCTTCCTGTGTGCTAACCACCAAACCATTATGCAAAATCTGGAAACTCACAGTTTATTCACAGAAACTCACAGTCTGCATATAGAAAGTAGAAGATAGTAAATCAAACTAAATTTTTTAGGAACTTTCTTGGATTTAAATAAAAAAATATTCCCCTCTACCCTGTTGCGTGTATTAAGCAAATTCAAAACATCATTATTCAAAATATTACAGTATATGCACAGATATAGCTAGCTAATTAGATTTTTTTTCAAAGACTTATTTATTTATGCATACAAGCTGGGGTACACGCTAGAGGCGTGGGGCGGTGAGAGGGTTCACCAGAGACAGAGTGGGGCGCAGAACAGGCAGATCGACAGAAATACACTGCTGAGCGGAGCAGCGGGGGAGGCAGGAGAGGTCTGCTGTGCCATGTGGGAATCTCCCCACCAGGTGTTGAACTCATGTTGCCGCTGCTGACAGCTCCACAGCACAATACTTAACCAGTGCGCTACCAGGGAGGTCCTAGCTAACTAGATTTTATTTCATAGTGGTTAAAAACAATTTTGCTCTTTTATGTTAAATTACCTGTAGAAGATTGAAATGCTATAAATTAACATGATTAGCATATTAACTCTTTATCCATGTGTACGTATGTCCATATTTTTGTAAATAGAATGCCAAGTGATGTTGGATTGAAAGCACCTCTCAATGTAGTCTCCTTACCTCCCAAAGTTAAATTTGAATTATGAAATTAAAGGATAATCTAAAGCAGTATAGGGCCCTTCCTGGTGATCTGGTGGTTAAATCTCAGCACTATCACCTCAATGGCCTGAGTTCAATCCCCAGCCAGGGAACTAACCCACACATGGCGCATCAGACCTCTCCTGTCTCACCTGCTGCACCCTTTAACAGTGTATTTCAGTAAATTCACCTGTCCTTCAACCCCATTCTATCACTGGTAGATTCGCTCACCCCTCTCATTTCTGGCCTGCACCCCAGTTCTTTGATGCAAAAAATAAAGAAGTATACATGTTGTGAAAAGAAGTCATCATGGAGGTTAAATAAAAAAGATGCCATTTTTTTTCCATTTTACTTAGCATCATTTCCCAAGCCAGTTCTGTACTTGCTGTAGCATCTGGAAATGTACAGGAGAACTTAGAGGTCATCTATATTCAAATCTTACCAAAAATTAAAATCTGTTCAATAGCATGATTGGCATATAGAGTCAGGAGCCTCTATTTAAAACATCTGATGAAAAAGAGGCTCCTACTTTCCAAAAAATGTCAAGGTACTATAGATAAATTATGGAAACATATTGAGGCAAAACTCTTTGTAAATTTTGCCTTTGAAGGCTGTTGCCCTGTCCTCAGGCGAAGAGTTTATTTCAGTAAATTCCTTTACATATAAGAACACTGAAGAAACTTGAGGACAGCTGTCTTTTTCCTTCTAGAATGTTCTGTTTCCCAGTCTACAACTCCTTTATTTGAAAGCACAGTTATATTCCTCACTCCCTTCCCTTCTCTCATCTGGTTGCTTATCATTGGTCAGATCTGTCAGAAAAAAGGCTGCTCAGAGATTGAAAATAATAACTCAGAAGTGGCTTAAACTGTGCAGAAAAATTGAAGACCATAGAAAACTATTGCAGGAAAAAATAATAAATCCTAACATTTACTCAAAATTCCACTTCCCAAATTTAACAACTCTTATTATTTGGCACATGCATTTTTCAATGTATTTCTATGTATACCTTGCACTTAACACTTTACCCCCAAATGGCATTATATTTCAAGTAAATATTTGTTTTGTCTTCATTTAGTAGTAATGATGTTTTCCACTGTTGATGACTGATTCAAATAACAGCATCCTATTTATAGACATTTAGATAGCAACCTTTTATTATTATTATAAATAATTCTATATATAGTCCTTCTGCGCAACTAAGACTATGTCCTTAAGATGAATTCTTATCACTGAATTTTCTGGGTTATAGCTATGTTGAAATTAAAGAAGATTTGAAAGAATGGAGAGGAGTAAGGGGGGTGTACAAAAAGAGGAGTTTGAAAGAATGGGGAAAATGAAACTTTAGTGTAGATTTTTATTTCAAAATAATGGCGTGTCTTTTAATTCTGTGAATTTTGTTTAGCTAAATTTGAACCAAGTTTATTTTAATGGGACAATTGTGAAAATAGAAAAAAAAAACCTTAAGGCTATTTTAACATTCATCTCTTTACTGCCAATGCTATACAATATTATATTGTATGCAATATTACATTTACAATTATAACGTCCAAACTGATTTGGGAAAGAGACATTGTCGTAGGAAAAAATAAAATTGTCACTGGGTAGAGTGAATTAATTTAATTTATTGTTGCTTTTCAACATCCATTTCTCTACTTTTAAGAAGTAAAGAGGCTTATTAATCTAATGGATCATAAATGTTAAGTAAACCTCTCTAGTTTATCTGCTTCCAAAGTTTTGATTAACCACCATTAGTGAAATGAAATTTCATTTTATCCTTTGAATGTTTCCTCTGTCCTTGCTGCTAACAGTTCTGAAATACATCCTGCTTCTCTTTTTTTCCAGTTATGCCTATAATGCTAATGCCTTTAGGTATCAAATATCCTGTGAATCTTTTTTGACCCACCTCTTCAGGCAATCATTACAACTTTCAGTTCCTATTACTTTACTCCATTTGCTAGAACATACAGTACTTGGTCATTGGTTATAGGTGCTACTTTATTTTCCTTAAAGGCATTATCATTCATGCCTGACCACTTACTCCTTTTGTTCACAGTTTATAATCTGATCAATCTGCATTACTATGCTTGAAATTATCATACTATACCAACTCCTTACCTCAGCTATACAGTAAAGCATTCCCTAGAGATGCATTCTACCTATCACTAGGATTTGTCTTTTAATTGAGTTTATTTGTGGAAAGTTAATTTCTCCAAATATTTTTATATGAAGAAAAAATAGGTATCAATACAAGATGAGGGTGGTAAAGTTAACATATTGATTATAACCAAGATTGTTTCTATTCCATTGAGTAATGTTTTAAGAGTACAGATAAAAGAAATTATTTTTTAAAAAATGAGTTATCTGCAGGTAGAAGTAAATCTCTCCAATCTTAATTTTTTGAGGTTGAGAAGCATGACCTAATTCATAGAAATATTAAATGATATTTTATTAGCATTCTGAGATGCCTTAAAGCTTTGCTTTATGCTGTTTCTTTGTTCCTTGCTTCTCTGTCCAGTTATTGCTTCACTGTCCACTTTCTTTTCCGTGTTTATTTTTATTTTATTTTCAATTTAATTTTGTATCTTTTTTTTTTCATTGAGATGATATTGGTTCACAGCAGTGTATATGACTCAGAAGAATAAGTTCACACCTCTCCAGCTGCATGTTGTTAACCACACCCATCACCGAGGCACCCACGGTCTTCAGGGCTTCCTTACAAGCCCATTCCCACCAGGGCCCCCTATAGCTTTCTGATTAGGTTTTCCATAAATGACATATTTAAACCTTCCACTCTATTTACTTTGTAAGCATTCCACTCTTCCCGAGGCGTCTCCCCAAATCAAAGACTGGTAAATGAATTCCTAGATCCCTGTGTCACCCTGTGTCTAATTGTTTTGTATAGGATTATCTTTGACTCTTTTAAAGAAAGGATTTCTTCAGTGTAACAACAAACTCATAGCATATCCCTTATGTCTTATAGAGTTAAATTCCCCTGTAAGAAATGGAGCATGAATTTTTCTTAAGAAAAACTATGATGAAAATATGGAGAGAATAGACTCTGATGGAATTGTTCAAAGTTTTTAACTTCCTTTGAGAGAAAGGATGCAATTCTATTAAAGAGAATAATCTCATGTTTCTGTCCTGTCAGAATCCTTTCATATCCCTCAATTTACATGACTGTTGTATCTTAAATTGGTTCAATACTCAGTTTTCTCAATGACTAGATCTGAAATTAGATCCTCTGTATTATCTAAAATAAAAATAAGTCATCCTAGATGGAATGCATCAGAAGAAAAAGTGGCAAGGCTAGGGCCAAATGGTGGTGGTGGGTAGGGGAAGAGTGATAATCCTTCAATCCTTTGTTAGTTGTTGGCAACATATCACACTCATTTCTTTTTCAATGTGAGCATTTTTTCCCTTACATTTTAACCATAATTTAAACGTTACAATAATATAGTGTTGGATTGGATTTTTCTCATTTTTTTCCATGTGTGTTTTCTCTTAAAAACATTTATTTTGCATGTAGCACGGTCCAAGTCTAGCTTGTCACATTGCCATCACTGTTAATGTGAATTAATTTCTGTCTTTTCTAGTAAGCAATACACAAAATTTACATAGAGAGGTACTAAAAAATATTTTCTATTTTGAGGAATGTTCAGATCACCAAAGAATGGATTTAGGAGCTATGCTAACACTTATGTGCTTGCTTTGTGCAAGGCATACTCTAGGCATGTTACAGATTTTCACTAACTTAATCTTCAAATAGAACCCTAGGAGTGAGATGTCCCCATTAGCTCAGGTATATCCCTCTGTAGGTTCTAAGTTATAAAAGAAGAGCAAGAGTAAATGAATATGTCTATAATGAATATTTCAAAATTCCTTAATTAAAAAAATGTGATTCTAAAATGTAGATTATTTTTATTAGAAATGATTATTATTAGATACTCTTTACAGATAGACTAAATATAATAAGATTTTTCATAAAAGCAATTTGGCAAAGAACGTGTTTATAGAATTTAGAATGAATTTACAAAATGCTGTCTGACAAATCCACGGCAGTAAGAACTCTTAATGGCCCTTGAATAGGTTAGTTTATATATACTTTCATATATGCTCAAGGAAAGGATGCGACTCTCTAGATAGAGTTCTGAGTATATTGAAGTATATAATTTTAGACTATCAATATTAATTAATAGTATTTTGTACTTCAAACTTGTATCCTACGTAACTATTGTAAATGTTTATTTCATTATAGAATTATCAAGCTATATAAATATAATTGGCATTTTATTTAAAAAATACTTCTACTACATTTTACTCTTGTTTGTCTCTTCATTGTGTTTATTTTCTACAGAGATTGGAGACTCTGTGACTTATACTTTAATCTCTACAGTGGGTTTATAAAACTCAGGCAAATTGTGATTGATCCTCATGTAACTAAGGATACATGATATGTAGCTTACATATTTGTATAAGTCATGATTATTGAAGTACTATTTACATACAGAAAAATTAATCCTTTTTAAAAGATTCATTTTTATTTATGCATCTAAGAACTGGGGTGTAGGCCAGAAGCGTGGGGGGGTAAGAGGATTCACCAGAGACAGAGTGGGGAGCAGAATAGGCAGGTTTACTGAAATACACTGCTGAGGGGAGCAGCGGGCAAGACAGGAGAGTTCTGTGGAGCCATATGGGTTAGCTCCCTGGCCGGTGATCGATATGTGCTGTAGTGGCTGCTGATAGCTTGATAGTGTTAAGACTTAATCCCTTGCACCACCAGAGAGGCCCAAAATTAATCATTTTTAGTTATTTATGTTATTTATATATATATATATATATAGAGAGAGAGAGAGAGAGAGAGAGAGAGAGATAGCAATATGTTTATAGATATAGATAGAGATATATATAGAGATATCAATATATATATATCAATCTATATATATATATATCAATCTATCTATATCTATTTATCTATCTATCTATCTATCTATCTATCTATCTATATATAGATCTATCTCTGTCTATATATATAGATATAGACATATATGTAGCTCAATGACTTTTGGTGACTATATAGAATGATGAAGAAAATGGCAACAACAGAGAAATAAATTATTTTCATCTCTACAGAGTTATTTCTTGCCTTTCTATAGTTACTCTCTTTCCTCCATCCCCAAATCTTTGTAACCACTGATTTGATTTCTTTCACTAGTCTGCCTTTAGCAGTGTAATAAAAATAGAAACATGGTGCATAGTCTTTTCCAACTGGTCACTTTTATTTAAGATTATTTTTTTAGATTAATCCATGCTATTACATGAATCAATAGTTTGCTCAATTGCATTTTTGAGTAGAATTTCATTGTACATAAGCACACTTTATATGTTTAATTTTATTTAAATTCATTTATTTATATTTTAAGTAGAATTTCATTGTACATAAGCACACTTTGTATGTTTAATTTTATTTAAATTTATTTATTTATTTTTTTTTGAATTGGAATAACATTGGCTTACATTATTGTTGGTATTTTAGAAGGATTGGATCCCCAGCCATCATCACCATAGTGCAGCCAAATCACCCATAGCCCACAAGCATAGTAAGCAAACATAATTTTAAGAGCTAAATTATTCTTGTCTCCATTACTTTGAATTCTTGAGTGCTTTATCTCTTATCTTTATTGTATCATATCTATCTTTGCAGATGATCTTGAATTATATTTGATGTAAGGCAAAACATAGGTGGTTGGATAAAATAAAGAGATAAATTAGATCTATAGTAAAATTGACCTTGTAACAATATTTGTAATAAAATTAATAAACTGAAGGAAGTAAGTTATTGCATGACCTTATTCGTAACTTAACATGTTTATGCCTTAATTTCCTCATTTGGAATAGAATAATAATTATGCCTAACTTTTAGAAACTGCTAGTAGTTTTTCCCAATATATTTGTCATCTTCCATTTTGGTAGAACCTCACAAATTAAGTCACTTAAAAGGCCTTCTATAGTGCTCATTCTATTTTTTGGTTTCTTTGCTGTCACTTGTGACTATTTTTTGACTTGTGAAGTATGAACAGTGTCATATGTTAGCTTCTGGGAGGGTGGGTTTCTAGCATTATACCATTGCAGGACCAACAGATATTTGCTCAAAAGAGAAATATAGTTGTTTCTGTCATGGAAACCTTTTTTTTTTTTTTTCCCCTCAAGTATTATTATCAATTGGACTAGAATAAATTATTGAAATTTAAAGGAATACTTTATTTATTTATTTATTTATGCATTCAAGAACTGAGGAGTAGGCCAGAAGTGCAAGGGGTAAGAGGATTCATCAGAGATGGAGTGGGGAGCAGAACAGGCAGATCTACTAAAATACACTGCTGAGGGGAGAAGAGGTGAGACAGAAGAGGTCTGCTGCACCATGTGGGTAGTTCCTTGGCTGGGGATTGAACTCATGGCTCAGTGGCTGGTGATAGCTTCACAGTGCTGAGATTTTAACCCCTGCACTACCAGGGAGTCCCATGAAGGAATACATTGATTTCCTTTTTTGTTGTATGATTTTTGAACATTATTGGTAATTTATATGGGGTATTTTTAAAATTGGCTTAAAATATAGGAAAAATGGCTTATAGAACTTCTTTAGCATATCTGATGTAACTGAAGTGGATTTGATGTTGGTAATACGTTAACAGAATGAACAAGAATGAACTAATTCAAGGATATACTAACCGCACAAGTTTGGCAATGAATTGAGCATCTCTTGGCCTCAGTTTCCTGCCTAGTCAACAATCCTGGTTTTTCAGATCACTGCTAGGAATTATAAAATATGAATTAAAAAGTGTACATGTATCGTAGGCTCTCAGTAAATACTGTTTGATCATATTACAATTGATTAGTTTATTCAATTTTTAAAATGATAATAGTTAATTAACTAGGGTTCTATGATAACAGTCAAGAATGAAGATAATAAATTGAGAAACACTGAGGGAAGAGGTTACTATGACTATGAAGTGTAGAGAATAATATTAGGGGCTGTTTTTACCCCTATAAAATTTTATTTTGCCTCAACTTTTGCTTTGGATACTGACTGTGTGTTGTCATTTAGTTTTCCAGGTGTTTTGGAGGATGAAACAAAAACAAATATAGGTGTATCAGGAGACTTTTCAGCTTGTTTTTGTTCTTAATTTAAGCACAGCCATAATGATCAACACTATAAAGGAGTATGTCACGGGGAATCTGACTAAGCATGTAATTCTTCTGCTTCTTAATTAAATTTTTTTTTTATTTAGCTTTCTTTTCTTCCTTAGTGCTTACAATAATGTCAAGTTATTAATTAAGTTGAAGTAGTAAAAGTGTTTATCTAAAAAATCCAAGCATTATTTTCCTAAAATTTCTTCCAGATACTTTTCACATTATCCAAAATAAGAGACTCTGTTACAAGGAGAAATACTAATAGAATTTCGAAAAGATATTCTGCATGAGATAATTGGCATCCTGTAAGAAGTCTTTTTAAATATATTCATAAGCACAGTTTCTTGACATTTTAAAGCTGATAACAACCTCCATTCCAGTATCCTTTCACAAAATACTGCCAGAATTCAAATGTGTCCATTTTTCAATGCTTTATTTTTGTTTGCTTTATAATAATTAATAGTAATTTTCTATTTATAGTACTTTATGCTATTTTTATAATACGTTATGCTATAGTCTACCTCTCCCGGGTAATTTTCAAGTATACAAATCTTATTTTATATAATTTTCCCAGTGTCAATAAACACAGAACCCTTAGAATTTAAATATAATCTAGGTGGGGTATCTGAGTAGATTTCATACCTCCCAGGTCAAATTTAAAAGTAATAAGTGATGTGAAAATTTTTAAAAAGCAGCACCGTGTAAATTATTTCAAGGTTTAAAAAAGGAAAAAAAAAGGTATTTGGAAGACTGGAGATTATTTAACAGAAGAGGGCTCAGCAGAGGAGGGAGTGGGAGACTCAAGAGTATTTCTAAAAATAGCCACAGCTATTTTTGGTTGAATATAACTTTTACATAAGAAACAAAAATTAATCTATACTGTAGGAATTGGATTTTGTATAAAGAAAAGGTAAAAGGTTTTAATACCAGAAAAATATTTTATGATTTTTTTTTTGGTGTCCCAAATGGAGCTCTTGAGAAATAAGGTAGCTCTCTCTCTTCTTAGAAAGGTTTAGGCTCTGGGCCTCCCTGGTGGCACAGCGGTTAAGCGCTGAGCTGTCCGCAGCAGCGATGCGAGTTCGACGCCCAGCCATGGAGAATCCCACATGGTGTGGCAGACCTCTCCTGCCTGGCCCACTGCTCCCCTCAGCAGTGTATTTCTGATTTGCCTGTTCTGCTCTCCACTCTGTCTCTGGTGAAGCCTCTCACCACTCCACATCTCTCACCACTCCACACCTCTGGCCTGTACCCCAGCTGTATGTATAAATAAATAAACCTTTAAAAAAAAAAAAAAGGTTTAGGCTCTTATCTTTTCTGGAATTGTACCTATAGATTTACAGATCCCTATTGTGTCATTTTGCTCTTTGATTCTGAAATCCTCATTGCATTGCTTTCAAGCTAAGAGTATGTCTGTCTCCTGGGAACTATTGAAAATGGTTACCTCCCTGCCGCTGAGCCATTCCATCCCAAGCACTTGTTTTCATGATCTTTGAGCAAAGTCAGGATTTGGAAGCTGGCGAGGGATACACCAGGTTCAGTGTGTCAGGTTGTCCTATAGAAATGTTACCAGCTTGAGATCACATATCATTTGAATAATGCAGAAAACATTTTACTAAACAATTGTTATTTCCTTCCTGTTGAAATCATTAAGTTGTTGGTATCTAGCTATAAAACATTATATTATTATAAATGGGGGGGGTTATATTGCTTATGTGACAAATTTTTAAGAAAATTACTTTTTTTCTAAATCATGACCCAAACTAATACAGAGTATATATACTGTAATATCATAGACAATTTTATAAGCTGCTTATTCAGTGAGATGTTCCATATCTTCATTTCCTTTCAGACTCTATTAAAAAGAAAAGATTACTCAACCTCAGGGTTACCATTGTTTTTAATACTTCACAAAAATCCTAGCTTTAGCAAGAAATTATCTTCTCAAATCCCCAGAAGTTTTACATAACATAAAATGATATACATAACATAAAACTTCCTAGGTAAGATAGTGGACTATGTTGTTTTATCAGTTTTAATCTAGTATTCATGTTGTTACCTACTAAAATATGAATATGAATATAAATATGAATAATTTATAATAATGCATCCAATAAATGTGGTTAGCTTATCACTACTGTTGCTTTCATAGACAGTGTTTAGTTTATCTTAGTTGACTTGCACTTTGATATTTAAACTAGAACCCAGTTAGGAGAAATAACTTAAGTAGTCTCAAGTAAAGTTGGGTGGAAAAGAAAAATAGGCAAAAAGAAAGTTTGTGATAAATGCTATTGCAATGGGTCATAAAAAATACTGCTGAAACCCTGAGGGAGCTACTAAGAGATTGGGAACATCAAAGAAGGACTCTAACAGGAAATGCTGTTGAGCTGGGGGGGATGACTAGCCAGCCCTCTGGTGACATACATTGTGGCAGACCTTTCAGTAAAGAGTGCCATGGACAAGATGCAGTGAAAGTGGAGTTGTGTGGGGACTATTAGTGCTTTAGTAGAGGGTGCACCATATTAATAACACATGAAGGAGTGGCAGGGGATGGGGGAGATCTACTCCCCAAATATAACAACAGTGTAAACTAATATTACCACAATTAAAGAAACTAATGTATTCTCTTGGGACTTGTACATTAGCAAATAAAAATGACCGTTGCCATTTAAAGTTAAAAAAGGTTATGTGGGATGTTGTGTAGAAAACTAGATCTTAGAGAATGTTGCAGGACTATAAGAAAGATTAGGGGCTGCAGATATTTTTATTGTTATATTTCCCCATTTCTCAGAACTCAATTATCTTTATGATTCTTTTTTTCTATTTTAAAGGTATAAAATACCACTTCCTTCTCTGTCAGCCATTTAAATTCTATATTATTACTAGCAGCTATTTGGTAGTCATTAATACTTAAAATTATCAGTACTGTTTGTTTTAGTCCTATACCAATTGTTTTGTGAGAAAGTACATTAAAATATATTTTTCTTGTTATTAAGACAGATTTTCTGATTTTAAAAGATTTATGAAAGGACAGTCATCGGATAAATATATTTTAATTTTCCTACATTAGTGAGTCCTACATTTTCTTAAAAATTGCCAGTACCCAAAAGTTGAGAGGCCAGTTATTATTAAAATGATCAAACCTCCTTTGACATACTTATCTAACATGAATCTTCACTCAGCTTGTCTTTGTCAACTAAATAAAGGGATATTCTACTATGTTATTGTTTTGTTTTTTTCCCCCCAGATTTCCACTGCCAAGAGTGATCTGCATTCTTAATTAGGTGAACATTTACTCATGGCCTGCTCGGTGGTTGGCGTCTGAGCACAAGTAAACTTTATCCCTCTGCATTCACTCAATAGTTTACTTTCTTTGCCTTTAGACTCGGCATTCTATGCTACAACCTAAGAGATTTTTGTGAAATGCTGATCTGAATATCACTTTGATTTTTCTAATTCATCAGTAGCTTTTCATTATACTTTAAACTGTTTAACATACTGTTTTTTGTTTTTGTTTTGTTTTGTTTTGTGTTTTAAAGTGTTTCTAGTGGTCTTTAGATTCTGGCATCCTCTTTCTTTTCTACCTCCAATTTGTGATCCTCTTCATGGAGAACATTCTCTTCTTCTTCTCTCTTCCATGCTCTCTTTTCCTCTTGGTCTTTATGTATAACCTGTCCTTTCAGCTCAAACGCCTCCTGTTCTCATTCCCATATTATTTGCCTAACCAACTCTTATTCAGTCTGGACTCTCAGCCAATATTTTACTTCTCTATGAAGAAATTTCTGATTTCCTACTGATCTAGGGAGATACTCCTGCTGTGTATTCTTATTGTGTCCTATAATTTCCTGCCTTAAATATTTTTTATAGCAGTGCTCTTTAATTATCTTTCTTCCTTGCGTCTTATTCCTTTCTATCCTCATCTGAGGATAGCATTCATATTTACAGTTGTTTATTGTGCAAGATTGCAAAGCATGCTCAAAGAATATAGAAGATCAAGGAAAACAGTAGTAAAGTGTTATATTGGATGCACGGGAGTTGTGCTGGATCTCTGTTGTAAAGATCTGTCATTGTCAAACACAGGAGTTTTAATAATGATTTCCTAAAAAAGGAATGGTTTGCTTATTTTTGAAAAGGAGAACAAAATCACCCATTACATTTGAGGAAGAAAATTCCAGCCATATAGGAGAGCCAGGAAAGACCAGTGGGGGTATATTGAAGACTTAGGGATCTTCTACAAATAACTTGTTTTATGGATTTGGCAGAATGACCCCTGAAAGTGGAAAACATCTTTCTAAAGCAGAGGAACTATGCCACCTCTGGTCCAATGCCCTCATTCCCAAAGCACAAGAGGGAGAGGAGCTCAAGTATTGGAGGAAATATAACAGCTTCCTTTACCACTTCTTTTGGTAATCTGATGCTAGTGACTTTGCAGAATCAGAGGTTCTCTGAAAGTTAAAGCTGGATATGATGGATAAGCTCCAGACCATGGATTTAATCTAATTCATATTTTAGAACATCCCAATAGAATGCAAAATCAGGAACCTAAAGAAATTCAAGCAATGATCATATAATTTAGTAAGACTATTTGAATCTTTGATAAACTATTAAGAAAACACAGGTTGTGCTATAATGTTGGAGTGAAGGAAAAGTGATGATTTTGTGAATTGTTAAGATAAATGTTTTTACAAACAGAACCTAACATACTAGAATTTCCCCATATTGACCACTAAAAAAAACAGATTATCTTTTCTGCTATGGAAGGAGATATCCAGACTGTTACTACTCTTAGAAAAAATGAGAATGGATTTTCTCAAACAGCAGATCATGATAAGTTTGATAATTGTGAATTTATTTATTTAATATGATCATTAGTGAATTAAAATTTTCTTGAGCAGTAGTCTACTCCAGATATCAACATAATCTGAAAAGTCAATTGTCTATATCTTGTGACAATAGACTGGTTACTGTCATGCAGAAAAATGATTTGCACACTTGAGAATATCATTTTGAGTAGTGTATTTAATGTTCAACACTCTAGTGATTCCTGGTACTCTGTTTTTATAGCATTTAGTGATTTTATTTTTTGTTCTGCCAATGTTATTTATGAACCAAAAATCTATCTTCACAAGGCTGCTCATTTTAGAAATCTCACTGGAAATGGCTGTGTTAATTTTGTTTAGGTGAGGATTTGTAAAAGATGATAAATGCATTGTGATATAATAGCCTCATACTTTCATCTATCATATTGTTAAATCAAATTGCAAGTATTGCATTAATGTGATAAAATGCTTTCTGCTTACTTTTTCTTTAAGTCAGTTAAGAACTGATATAAAGTGAGAAAATTGAACCTGAGTAAACAAGACTGCAAAATGTTTAATCTATAGCTCAATAAATTAAAAGCAAGCCTATTGATCATACATATTTGAAGTCCCAAATTATGCAGACTTCTAATGCTACTGTGCATATAGGTCAACTGCAAGAAAATAATTGACTCTCAGCTACGTATAGTTATACATAACTTTTCTGATAGACTGGATTGTATTGGAAAGTTGGTTGAGGTTTGGTTCCTCATACCCAAACCCCTACCACTGACAAAACTTGCTCTTTACTTCAAGCAAAACTGGCTCCTGCATGTTCTGTAACATGTATACATGTTCTGGTATAGAAATGAAATATTTATTACACCCTTGAAAACCTGAGCCATTAGTTTGGTGAAGGAGTGTTCAAATGTTAACAAATAAAAGAACCCAGTAGAAATTCCTCATACTTTCTGCTGAAATTGTTTTATGAAACTCTTGTCCTCCCCACAGGTATAGACATAGCAGGGTTTTTTTTATTGTTATTTATATTTTTTACATTGTGTATTCCCCTTGGGTAACCCACCACCGATTCACCCATGACCCATCACCATCATCCCTTATGCCGTTTTCTTCCCAATTTTGAGCCCTTATCCTCCCCCTCTGCTGCTGTGTGTCTCTCTCTTGTTTGGTTCTGCTATATTCCTGTTATAAGTGAAACCATTCAGTATTTTTCTTTCTTTCTGCTTATTTCACTGAGCATGATCCCTTCTAACTCCATCCATGTTGCTGCGAATTGCATGTGTTTATCATTTTTGAATGCTGAATAGTATTCCATTTGTATATATACCACATCTTCTTGATCCAGTTATCTGTTTTTTGGCATTTGGGTTGTTTCCATACCTTAGCTATTGTAAACAGTGCTGCAATAAACATATAGGTGCATGTATCTTTTTGGATTAGTGTTTTTGTGCCCTTTGGGTAGATTCCCAAAATTGGTATTGCTAGGTCATATGGAAGCTCCAATTTTAGCAGTCCGAGGAATCACCATACAGTTTTCCATAGTGGCTGGACCAATTTGCATTCCCACCAGCAGAGTAGAAGAGTTCCTTTTTCTCCACATGCTTGCCAACATTTGTTGTTGCCTGTTTTTTTGATGTGCGCCATTCTCATTGGTGTGAGAAAGTATCTCATTGTGGTTTTGATTTGCATTTCCCTGATTCTAAGTGATGTTGAACATTTTTTCTGGTCATTTGCTTTTCTTCTTTGGAGAAGTGTCTTTTCCGCTCTTCTGACCATTTTTTGACTGGATTGTTGACTTTGTTTTTGTTCAGTTGTGTGAACTCCTTGTAGATTTTAATTATCAGTCCTTTATCAGTTGTATTGTGTGCAAAGGTTTTCTCCCAATTAGTAGAGTGTTTGATTGGATTGTTGACTTTCTTTTTGTTGAGTTGTGTGAGCTCCTTGTAGATTTTTGTTATCAGCCCTTTATCTCTGAACAACTAATCTTTGACAAAGGAGCAAAGACTATGCAATGGAACAAGGTCAGCTTGTTCAATAAATGGCGCTGGGAAAACTGGACTGCTGCATGCAAAAAAGTGAAGCTAGACTACTACTTCACACCATGCACAAAAAACAACTCAAAATGGATAAAAGCCCTGGATGTGAGACCTGAAACCATAAAATTTATAGTAGAAAATATAAACAAAACCCTACACGATATACATCTTAGCAAAATCTTTAAAGACACATCCCCCAAAGAGAAGGAAGTGAAAGAAAAGATAAACAGCTGGGACTACATCAAAATAAAAAACTTCTGTACAGCAAAAGAGACAATAACCAAAACAAACAGGTACCCCACTAATTGGGAGAAAATATTTGCATAGCAGGTTTTATTTTCTTCTCTTGGATCATGTTCTGATCGACTGCTGTGATGCTTCATAGGTCATAACCCACACACGTAGATTCCAGGAGCAACAACAATGACAAAATTTCCAGTTCTACAGTGAATTCATCTCAAAACATTAATTAAAATCTGCAATGCTGCTGTGAAACAGATGATAACTGACATTTTAAAGGCATGAGCTTTAGAGTCAGATTTGCCTGTGTTCTAACCATTGTCTTGAATGTATTAGTTGTATAACCTTGGGCAAGTTATCAGATTGCCCTGAGATGTTGGTAAAAAAATAACCACACATAAGGCTTATATGAGGATTATCTGAGATAATTAATATATATGAGGTGCCCTGTGTACAGTTTACCACAAAGGAGGGGAAATGTAAATGCTAATTCTCTCTGTCTCTCCCATTTTCTTCAAAAAAAAAAGACACAGATTCCTTATAGTAGAACATGATTTTCCCATTGTAAAGATCATGCATTATTCTGAATTGTAGATTATCATTAAAATCATTGCTTCACAAGTTCCTTATTTTGGTCTGAAGTATATCCTGACAATTGAAAACCATCTTGTGTACTTTTTTGATAAATGTAGTAAATCAGAAATCACAAACAGCACCTCATATAGAAACTATTTTTACGTTCCATAAGAATTAACAGTGAGATCAGTTTTCATGCTCTTCTGGTAATCATGTCACCAAACAGCTAGTAGAGTTTAAAAATGAAAATGTTTTCTGACTTTCAATCTGTTTTTATAGTATTAATCTCCTTGTTTTAGGATATATGACCTTTGCTTTTATACACAATCTTAAGGTTATGAATGAAGCAACTGCTTTCACAATTACTGTTGTAGTTATATTCCTTTGTTATATGCACTTTAAGTCTGAACTGTCCTTCAGCTGTGATATATAGAAAGAAATGAAAATTGCCATGTCAAACAGGGTGCCAAAGGTCTCACGTTCTTCCCATTTGAACCTCAGGAAACCTCCTATTTATTATCACTTTGACTGGAGAGAAATTCCTGACCTTACCCCCAATTTTCATTTCTTTTGTGAACCAGAAAAGTTAAAGAACAAGGAGAATGCAAAAGAGAAATTGAGAACATTCACTAGAGAAAGGATGACCATAAGTACAACATATGGCCTAATATTTTTAAGGAGTATCTTAATGTCAGAGTTTAACAAAGATTTACCAATCATACACCATGATCTCTACAATGAGCTGGGGGATTCACGCACAAGTACATCCTGATTCTTGTCTTCTCATTCTAGGATCTAGGTTAGTAGAGTTCATGATTTCTTTTTCATTGAAACCAGCAAAGCATCTCAATTCTACAAGGTTTTGAAATCAGTCTCACCCTACCTTATGATTCTCTCTTTAAACAATGGAATAATTAACCTCTGTTCTAAGAGAAATTTGAAAGTGACATTTGAATGAATGTAATGATGTGTTAATATTGTTTAAAGGGCAAATTATAATACTTAAAGACATTCATTACATGTGAGTGAAAGGTGACAATATTTCCTTTGGAAGACAAAGTGAGAGAATGCTTATAATAATCCTTTTGCTGTTTATACATTTTCTAGTTTTTAATATACTTGTACATTCCATTGTTTCCTTACTAGTTTATTTATAATAAAATAAGAGTTTTGGCTTTTTTGGAGCTTTTTCTGAAACTATTTTTTTCTCAAATAAAAAAAACTTGCAGTCGCTTCATGTGTCCTTTCTTTGTCTGCTTCACTTACTCTTTCATTTTTTATCTCACCTTTTTTCCTTTCATACCAGCCCTAGATACTGACTACTTTCAAGTCCTTGACAAAAGGTGTAGAAACAAATTAGCAAATGCAGCAGCATTTCTTTTGCTCATACAAACTGTCTCTCTTCAATAATTCCTAAGGCTGAATTGGTGATTTTATCTTAAACACCATGTAAAAAGATATATTTTTAAAAATATTGACTTTCTGTGGTTACACAATACTATGGTTATTAAAAGATATGTAACCCTAATTTTTTAAAACAAATTAATTCAGTTGCAAGGATTATAAGCATGAATAGATCATAAACTTAGTTCTGGCACATTGTCATTATCCTTCCATGCAAGACTATTTTTTTTATTGTTTGTTTTCCTTTCTTTACTCCCTTATTTTTTCCAGATTCTCAATTCCAATCTTCGTAAGTACCCACTCTCAGTATCTGAGAGTATCTGCTCAGGCTTGATGTATTTAGTTTTAAAAATAATGTGTCAACCATGAATTGAGCATTTACAATGTTCTAGGATCTGATCTGAGAGTTATCATGGTTGAAACCCACAACAACCCAACAAACAGACAAACACCATTTTTATTAATTTTCTCGTCACTGCTATCATTTCAATTTACCACATTTGATATAGACACCAGGAGATTAAAAGTTTTGGACAAACTCTAAAACTAAAATATGGAAAATACATCATATGAGACATATAGTTTAGATGAGAGTCTGTTTTTCATTAATTATTTGTATTATGGAAGTGTCCTTTACATATTTCACTGCCTACTAGCCTCAGGAATGAAATCACTGGGTGATACACACACATACTTGCATGAAGTGCTGCCAGATTGTTTCCAGGGCGGCCATACCAATTTACAGTTATATGTTCATGCATGAGCCCTCAGTGTATTCATACTCAGAACATAGTATTTTCTTTCTTCTATTTTTTTTTCCTCAGATCAACATGTGTAAAGTAGAAATTGACTTTTATTTTGTATTTGTCTATTTTCTAGTGTGTTTGAGTCTGGCTTAAAAAGGCAAATTTGCATTTTTGGTTTCTCCTGAAAATTTTCTATCAACATCATTATTAAATAGTTATATATATATATATATATATATATATATATATATATATATATATATGTATATAATAGATTTAATACACTTAGAGACACCATGAGAAATAGAGAAATAGTAAAATCTTTGCATCTGTTGTGGTTAGAGGACAGACTGGGGGTTCCCCACCACCCCAAACTTGCATACTCTAAATGACTTCTGCCATCACCACAGAAGGACAAAGAATACTTAGTGTGAAAGAACTTTAATAGGCTTAGCATGAAAAGAAAGAGGAGAAAGGATAATCATTTTCCAAAAAAACACCCATATTACCCATTTCCTCGTGTGTAAATGCCCAGCGAAATAGGGTTGGCCTGAAGCAGGGTTTCTGAGTCTCAGAAAAATACAAGTCTAAGGCATCTTCTGGTGGGGAAACATAAGAAAGGGTCAGAAGAGGCCAGGCAAGTTTGGGAAGAAAGGAGCAAAATCAGAGTGCAAATCAAGATAATGTGTGCCATTGTCAGTCTCACCATGGTTCCTCACCATTCTTTTTTCTAAGTGTCTCTACATGTTTCAATTCCATATGTCCCCTTCTATGTTCCCTAAGTCCTTGGTGCAAGTCGAAAGCAAGAAGCAAGCACACCCTCCTTCATATGTCTCTCTGTTCCACATGGCTTCTTCAAATCTTCTTCAAGTCTTTTCACAGCTCAGGCCCACCCTTCATTACTTGGGACAGGCAACATGCAATCTCCTACTTTTTTATAGAAATTACACTCTAACATTGTTGCTGCTGTTACATATTTTGATAGCTGTATCATAATTTCTATTTTGTATCCTGTATTTTTTCAGAGGAATCACCAATCTCCTGTAGTATTATATAATGCAAATATATGCTATCTTTTACCCATCCATTAATTTTTTGATGAAGAATTCTATCATTTTGATGTAGTGAATAAAGTATTTTTTTCAGTATTTATGATAGCCACTTTTAAGAAAATCTTCATCAGATTTCCAAAAATATTCTTATATTATTTTCTGATAACTGTCTTTCTTTAACATTTTGATATGTCATTGATTTGTAGGAAATGTTTAAACGGGACATTAGCCAGCTTTTACAATCACCATTTTCTAAACAGTTTATCTTTCACTACATATATGGATTTTATGTTTCCAGAACAACATTGATTATATCACTCTCTCAATAGAAACCGCAAGAGTACAGTGCTGTATTAATTACTATGACTTTTTAATATGCCTTAATATGTGTCAAGAACAGTGTTTTCTGTCTTTACTCTCCTGTTCAGAGTTTTTTATCTATTCATGATCTTTATTTATTAAAAAAAATATATCTTAGTAAGGTTTCTTAAAAATTCCTAACATTTAGAGAGAAATTGTATTATATTTATATTATAAATAAATTTAGGGAGTCCTGAAACCTTTACAATGTTAAATAATTTAGTGTTAAGACACAAAATTTATATATGATATTTTTAATACTGTTGAATTTTATACTTCCACATGTTCAATTCAAAATGTTCAGGTTAATGTCTTTATTTCATTTTCTCTTTTTTTTTTCTGTCCCACCATCCCTTCTATCCTTTTTACCCTTTCTCCCTACTCCATCACTCTTTACCTCAGAAGCCTTGCTTTGTTTGTTAATGTTCTCTGGTTTTATAAATTTTTATAAATCTCTCTAGTTTTTGTAAATTTTTACTTTGTTGAGTACTCACTATGTGAATGTCCAATATTTGTCTTTGTCATTCTGACTTGCTTTACTATACATGATTCCCTTGAAATCCTATTTTGCTCTAGATGACAACATTTCTTCTTTCCTTGGGATGGAATAGTATTCTACAGCGTGGATATATCAAATCTTGTCGAGCAAGTCCTCGCGCCAAGGTCATTTAGCTTGCTTCTCTGTCTTAACTATTGTAATTAGTTCTTCCAAAGCACTGTGGAGTGTGTAGTTTTGGTTTCTCGTTCTTTGGATGAATGTCCAGGAATAGGATTGCTCATATGTCCATTTTTTTGTTTTTCAACTTAAAACCACATCACTTTCCAAAATGGTTGCATCAGTTTATATTTCCCCCAACAATAATAGTGTTCCTCATTCTTGCCATCCTTTTCAGGACTAGTTGTTGAGGATCTTTTTAATATATGCCATTATCACAGGTGTAAGTAGTTTTAACTTGCATCTCTCTTATGAGAAATGATAAAGAACATTTTTTTTCTTTTGTCTATTGACCTTCTGTTTACCCACTGGTGAACGTTCCAGATTTGTTGCCCATTTATTAATTTGTATGTTTGTTTATTGTTAAATTGTATCATTTTAAAAATACATCTTGGCTATTAGCTTCTTTTAGGTTAGGATCTTTAAAATATTTATTATAATTTCTCTTTGTGTTGTAATCACTATCTTACTTTTTTGGCTTTTAATTGTTCATATAAAGAATGATACTTATTTTAGGTAGACAACTTCCTCCATTTAGCTATAATCATTAGGTGATAATTTTGAAATGTTTATATAAATAATCATATTAATAAAATGTATAATTTTATCTATTAGCTCACCTATGGGATGCTTTTCCCCCTTAACATATTGTCTAGGATCTTCAGTTTTGTGCTAAATCTTTATGCTGCTCTTGATCTTAAAAATACTCCTAAGTTAATCTATTACATAGCTTTTAAATAGTAGTTTGTATCAAATCAAGGAAATTTAATTCTAACAAATTTTCAAATTTTCTTTTCAAATCATAAACATATTTTAACTTCACATTTTCCTGCACAAATGAGATGATCTCATGACTTGTATTATTTCACTCATTAGTGCAAATATTTGTTTATAAATAATGCATTTAAATCATCCTTACATCAAGCATCATCATAATGTAATTAAAAAAATACACTTACATTCAGTCAACCTTTCGTTTAGAATTTTTACATCTCATAAATGAAAATTTTCTATAGTTTATTTCTCTGTTTATCTATCAATAGTTTGGTGTCAGTTTTTAAATTGTCATTAAAAAATAAGTCCTCTTTCACACTTCTAGAACACAGGAAGTTATTATCTTAAAGTGTGTTGGCATTTGTCAATAAATCATTCGGCCAAAAACATTTTCATTTTACCGAACTTTTCACATTTATGTTGACCAGCATGACTCTTAATGGACTAACGGAAAGAGTAGTAGGAAAGGAGGTAAAAAGAATGGTAAAGGGTGTTGTAGATGATGTGGACTTTTAAAGAATTATTACTTTTAAGAACGATAGCTTTTTTAGTCTTGACCTATTGTTTCATTTTACCTACACATGACATCATTATGCTTTACTTCTTTCTTGCCTTGTTTTTTATTATACCTGAAATAAAATGCCTATTGCAAATTTCATTTGATTACAGTTTCTTTAGTTTTCTTATAGTATTTGTTACTTTACATATTTTATATTTTTTAACCTAAATGTGTATATTATAATGTTCAATCATGAATTGATTTTCAAAAGTTACAGTGTTTCTATACTCTAATGAATTTAGTCCATTAATATTTATTCTGATTACTACCACATTATTTTTGATATTCTGCTTTATAGTTTCTCTACTTTCCATACTGTGTTTTTCTTATTAGCACATTACTTTCGGTTTGATATCCCACATTATGAAATTTAATTTTGCTTGGCATGTTTACTTATTACAATCATTCTCTATATCTAATTAATATTAACATCTAATCCTTTCCATATTTATAACTGCAGAATGTGAGTTCTGCAGCCCCAGTGTCTGATCTTAATCCTAATCCTCTTTATGCTTCATTATTCTCATTTCTAAGTGAAAAACAATAAGACATAACTAAATCATCAATTTGAAGGAATCTATGCACTCCTGTGTTCATTGCACACTGTTTACAGTAAACAAGGTATGGAAACAACCTAAGTACCCAAAAACAAATTAGTGGATATGTAAGATAAGCTTAATATATGCAATGGAATATTACTCAACAATAAACAAAAGACAAAGTCTTGCCGTATGCAACAGCATGGATGAAGTTGGAGAGGATTATGCTAACAAAATAAGTCTGAAGAAGATAGAAAAATACCAGATGATTTCACTCTTATGTGGAATACAAAGAAACATAACAGAGGAACAGACAAAGCCAATTCAAAACAAATCCTTGATATGTGATTATATAATTGAGACTACTAGAGAGGGAGAATGAGGGATGTTCAACAAAAGGTAGAAGGGACCCCAAAAAATATGGTGAAAGATTATTAGTACTTTGGTGGTGGGCATGGTGTGATAACATACATTTGAAGAGGCATGAACTTATACCCCTAAATCATATACAGTAATGTAAACCAATGTTACTTCCATAAAACTAGCTTATTTTTAAAAAGAATAGTAAAATAAACTACTTTATTGTATTCTAGTGAATATGAAGTTAACACAGGTAAAGCCTTTTGAAAAAATATACCTTATGCCGTAAAATCATAGTGAGTTATTATTTATTATATCTCAAAGTAAGAAAAGATGATGTTATTATATCTCAAAGTAAGAATTAGAAAGGTAAAACCCCTGACTTTTCTTCTTCAAAATATTAGTCTCCTCAAGTAATATACATATATCAAGTTGGGATAATATGAAATCTTTACTCTGGATATTTCACAATATACTTTATTGTTAGTCGTTCTGATTTAGACAATAGAAAACTTGTTAAAATTACTAACTCACCTTATTTCCCATATCTCATTGCTACATTTAGATGTATTGCTCTTAATACTACCAGTATCTTCTAAGCGTTATTTCAAATGGATCTCTATTGTATATACCATCTAAGACCTTTTTTTTTTATCAGAGTACACCTATATTTTGTCCTGAAATTTAATTGATTTTCAGTTGAAAATAGCCATCCTAACTCAGAGTTTTTTTCCTACAACATTGAAAATGTTATTTTATTTCTCACATTCAACTATTATTGATGTGGATACCTCTTGCTATATTTTAGCTGATCTGCTTTTACTTTAAGAAAGTTCTTGCAATTTAAAATTTGGTTTGATTCTTAAAATATTAACCATAATATATACCTAGGTATGAATTTTTAAAAGATATTTTATTTGATAGACCATGAGCATTTTCCATCATGCCTTTTCATTTCTTTAATTTTAGAAAATACTTATCCCTTAAATCTGTATTTCCTTACCTCTGTTTATTTCTCATTTTGAGGTTCACCAAAAAATGGTTATTTATATTTGTACTTTTCTTTTTTAAGATTTATTTTTGTGTATGCGTACAAGAACTGGGGTGCAGGCAGAGGTGTGGTGGGGGGAAGTGGTGTGTGTGAAATGCTTCACCAATAGAGTGAGGAGCAGAACTGGCAGATCTACTGAGGGGAGCAGCGGGTGAGACCCGTGCCGTCTGTTGTGCCATGTGGAAAACTCCCTGTCTGGGGGATCTAACTTATGCTGCAGTGACTGACAATAGCTTGACAGCGCTGAGACTTAACCCCTGTCCCAACAGGGAGGCCTGTTTGTACTTCTCTTAGCCTTACATCTTAATGCTTCTATATTAGGCCATTTTGTCCCCCAGACATTCGAAACTGTCTCAAAAATTTTGATTGTGGAAACTTGAGGGATACTATTGACATCTTGTAGTTAGAAACCAGAGATATTGCTAAACACCCTTAAATGCACAGGAAAGTCCCTCACCACAAAAAGATTATCTAGTCCAAATTAAGACAATACCAAAGTCAAGAAACTCTTAGGTATCTTATCTTTCACTTATAATTTACATCTTTTTTTTTTGTTTTATTATTACTGTTATTGCTACTATTGTTTTTAAGCACATTGTACTATTCTATCCATCCACTGAAATCTGCATTTCATCTAGTACACTTTTCATATTGTTTTATCTTTATCTTCCAGTAATTATTGTTATCTTTTTTTTTTTCTTACCCTACAAACTTTGGCTCCTATGGTGTCCATTTTCTACTATTTTACATAACCAAGATGTTCACATCCCTCAGATGCTTCATATTTCTTAACTGTGATTCCATTTTTTATACCATTTAGTAAAGTAGATGCCTGGTTCATCAGTATATAGAGGGGAATGGTGGGAGAGGAATGAGATCCAGGCCCTAGCTTTCATTTCTCCAAGTGAATCACTCTAGCCTTCCTTGGATGACAATCCTTCATTGTGCCCCAAACCCCACTCCAAAGTAAGAGTCTCTTATACCTTAGAAACTCCCAGTATCTCTACCTCAGGCACTCATCCTATGACCAGTCAGTCTTAACTCACTCATAGAATCCAGGAGCTGGCAGGACATTGAGGGTTCAGGGCAAAAAAAAAAAAAAGTCCATTAAAAGAGGGGAAAAAAGATTATTCGAGACTAGAAGACTAGAACGTCTCTAGTCTACCTCACCTTTGCCAATCTGGATTTCTTAGGTTTTCTCAATGTGTCATTCTCTCTCTGTCTTCCCTGAACTTTCATAATTGTATTATTTCCCTGGAAAATTTTGGTTCTTACCACTTACCCTAGCAGTTTCTTAATGATGTCGCAAGTCTTACTTTAAATGAACTGAGTATTCTATGATGAAGCCAAGTATATCTCCCCCATTTAATATCCATCGCAGTGTATATGACACCTTCTGTTTCCATTAATTTTTCTGTCCCCATTCAGAATAAAATATTTGTTAATGCAGGAATTCAATTTTATTATATTCCAAATACCTTGCATGGTTGCGCCAACCTGACTAGGTTATAGTGAATGAAAAGATTAATTGTGAAATAAATGACAATAAAACTGCACATGAGTGCTACTATCCAATGAACATGCTATGCTTGTGTGTCTATCTTTATAAGAATGAGCTTCAGAGAATGCACTTGAAAAAATACTCTCAAGCCAATTTTGTTAAAAACTAGAAATTAAATGTTTCTTATCAATAACAGCATTACATTAGCTTTCCTATTCAATTTTTTTTTCTTCTTTCAAGTACAGTATTTATATGGTTTTCCCAACTAGAGCTTGTCATTTGTAGAGATGCTGGTGCCGTTCATAAATGGTTGAGTATCTCTGGGGGCTACTACTAAAGTGATTCACTTCCTAAGCCCCTGTCACCACACAGAGATAATTATTTGTATGATTTATGTGCTTGCAAAGAACCTTTGTTCAAGATAACCTCTCCAATCTCTTTTATTATGTAACTGTCATAGTACCTTGAAATTTGGGGTCTTTCTCTGCTTTCCTGGATTCTCTTGACTTATTTACAAGTCTGATAATTGATTTGATTTTTTTTATATATAGGTCAAAGTTTATCTTATATCATCCTTCGGTTCTGAGCAGTTTTCAGGGCAATCTGAGTCATCTAATTTGGCTTTTTGAAAGGTAGACTGACAACGCTTTTCAGTTTTTAAAATACCAAAAATGTTACATTTTTAAAATATAGTTGAAACTTTCACCAAATTGTCAGTAGAAAAAAAAAAATGAGCAACATGAAATAAAGCATCATTAAAGCTCTTTTTACATTGTGCTGACAAATATAAAATATCTATTTGAACAAATGGTTAAATAAAAATTGTCTTTACATGTAATATTCATAGATTACTACAATCAATTTTGCTATCTTGAGTAAGTATTATTTAAAGTAATGTAACAATCTATGCTCTTCAAAGGAAAAATATGTGCTTTTTATGGTTATTTTCTACCCTATAAGAGAAAATATCCCTAACAAATATTGTTTGCAATACACTGCATTTTGAAGGAATAATAGGAACAATAGCAAGCCATTTGCAGTTTAGTTTTAAGTGTATTGTTATTCTGCAGTCAAAAGTGTAAAAAGACATTGCAAAATGCTATTAAGAATAACCTCGTCTTTATGTTTTTTTATTATCCATGCTGAGGTTGTTTCCTTTAACTTTATTTTTTTCCATCTAATTCCAGAGGGATGTTAATGTGTTGAATATAACATTATTTATGACAATCACTTTATATCAAGGTATACATCATCATACTTTGCCCTATACTTTGACTAATTTCATGAGTTACTTTTCAGGAAAGTTTTGCAAAATAAAAAGTATATTTAAATAAAGTACGTAGGTTTTGTATACTTGTTTTGACATTAGCTTTTAATGAATCTGTGATCTGTGTATAAGGGATGCAAGATTTTCTACTTCATTCAAAGACAGGAAACAACTATACTATTATACATTGTGCCAACAATTAATGATATGATATTTACTTAAAATTAAATAATTTTAATTTTAAATTAAATGTGCTACCAACTGAGATGGTACATTAAGTGTTCTTATCAAAAACCATCATCATCAACAGAGAGGTTGGGGAGGACATTTTTGGAGGTCATGGACACATTCATGGCACAGATTGTGGTGATGATTTTATGGTGAGTGTATATTTATCTCCAGACTCACTGAGTTGTATACATTAAAAATGAACAGCTTTTGCCTATCAGTCATATCTCAGTAAAGTGGTTTTAAAATGTTAGGTTCATCACTACTTTTGTTTAGACACTTATAAAAAATGTTTTGATATTTTATATTGTATCTAATGTAACTGTATTTGATTATATAAATACATCTATATATTTCATTTTTCCTTATGTTTTTAGATTCAAATCAGTCATAGTTTTTTTTTTTTCTGTGATGGTATGTGAACTCATAAATAAGAGCTATCATGCATTGAGAGCCAGGGATTTTTTTCATAAAAAATAATCCAGATTTTTTTAAACATGATTTTTAAATGTTGTAGTCTCCTTTGGATAGTGGTAGTGGACTAGTTCTGCAAAGAAAGAGACTAAAAAGTTTTGGTGAGGATAAACGAACGTTATCAGATAACAGCTAGTAAGTAGTAGTGGTGTGGTAGAGACAACATTGTAATAATTGGTGGCATGATCCACCTCCTTCCAACAATGGTCATTAGCTCTCTTATTAACCCGAATGACAAAAATCAGTGATTATCTAAAGAACAAAAGTCTTCCCTTTTCATTAACAAAGGAGTCATATCTTCAATACTAACTGGTTGTTTTAAGAACTATATACTATTAAAGGTAAATAATCTCAAAGTGGATATTTTCCCAAGTAATTTCAAACATTAGTTTTACTTATCTAAGTGATTTTACTAATCATAAGCCTTCCTATATTTTATAAATGATATGCCAACTTTTAATTTCTGAACCAAAAGAAAGAATAAAATAATTTTAGCTTAAAAGTTTAATGATTAAAATAGTATCATTACTTATTTTTCCAGCTCTCAAAAAATAATGTCTTACTTAAATCTTTTGTCACCATGTGTTAAAATATCATTAGTGTCCATATATCTCTATCAATACACAAAGATAGAGTTATATAATCATTCACGGTTAGTTGTTTACACTTTTTTTTTGAGGAACATTTATAATTAAAAATTGTAAAAAAAAAAATCATTAAACCCTAATTCGTTGGAAGGAAAGCTAGGCAAACAAATATCCTTTATTTTTCTTTTAGGTGAAAGTTCAAAACTTTTTGCAAGTATAAATTTTAACCTTATCTTTGCCACATTACAGAAATTGTTTTAATTTAACAAATGATGCCAAACAAGCAAATTAACTGCTAAAGCACATAGTTCTAAATAGAATATTTAATTTTGTGTGCATACACTTATGGCAGGCAGATATTTTTGCTACTGGTAGCAAATAATTTTGCCCCCAATTGAGTTTAGTAAATGCTGTCAACACTATTAAAGTACCAAGTCAAGCCTTGGTGATCTTAAATTTAACATTCACGGTTTGACTGCCCATGTAGTCCACACAAATCGCAGGCCGTGTTATTGTAATTATGCTGTGACTCAGATTTATCCAGTGCTCTGCTCAGTGAGAACATCAGACTTGAGTCAGGCATTGACATAAAGGGTGAGGTGAGACAATTGCAGGGCGTTAGCTCAGGCATCTCTGAATCTTTTTTGTTTTCTACTTACACTTTGGTGTGAGATAATCCTCTGTGAAGTACTAATATCTTTTATTGTGTGTGAAAAAATGCTATGGGATATTTTAAAGTCAATTTTGACTGGGGAATAATAAAGAAGAACATTTCTACATAAACAATAGAATACATTTAAGGATGTGTGAAAAATTAAAGATATTCTTTTGGAGTATGAATGATTTTGTTTGTTTTTTAATGGAGATAACATTAATTTATGAACATTATAGATTCCAAGATTACATTGTCTCATCATGCTCACCACCAGATATGTAGTCACCACATACCACCAAACAATATGTCCTTCTACAGATCCCCTAAACCCCTTCCCCTCTGGTAACCACCATTCATTTGTGACTTTAGTTTTTGAAAAGATTATTAAAAAAAATTCTATGGGATGTTAACACCCATGTCTATTTTATAAGTATTTGTAAAATAGTTCTTTGTAATATTTAAAAAAATTTCTGACTTATTTTTAAAGAATATCAAAGTTTTTGTTTCTAACATATCTTAAAAAACACAATATGCTCAGGAGTAAGATCCCACACTTCACAGTAAATTCCCCAAACACAAGTGTATCTAATCATAATAAAATGTTAATATAAAACTCTGCCATCAGGAATTATGTTCAAATGTTTTAATCCATACAAATATAGAAAAATGGCTATAATCTATAATAAGAATTTTCAGGTACTAAATGTTTACTAATCGGCCTCCCTGGTGGCGCAGCGGTTAAGCGCTGCGGTGCTGTCGGCAGCAGCGACGAAAGTTCGAAGCCCAGCCAGGGAGAATCCCACATGGCGCGGCAGACCTCTCCTGCCTCGCCCGCTGCTCCCCTAAACAGTGTATTTCTGATCTGCCTGTTCTGCTCCCCGCTCTGTCTCTGGTGAACCCTCTCGCCGCCCCACGCCTCTGGCCTGTACCCCAGCTTGTATGTATAAATAAAAAAAAATAAAATAAATCTTTAAATGTTTACTAATCAATAGATTCATGTTTATAAAGGGAAAGGGGGATCCTGATGATATTTATATGTCAGTAGAAACTTGATCCCATTTCCTTGTTTCATTAAATTAACATTTTTATTTATAATCATGCACCGATATCTTCATAAAATACAGTAAGTCCTAGCAAGCTGATAAGACTTGCATTTGATCCTGTATAAATTTTCCATTTTTTGTACATGTACCCGGTACTCAAAATGCTGATTAGTGCATGTTTCACTGGCAAGTCTATCATTGGATTTAATCATGAGGTACTAGAATGCAGTGGTATCTCTATATTATTTACTTTTTTGAAAAGGCTCTTACATCTGCCTTAGACACTTTCTGTTCCTATGCCCCAGTTCGGTTCAGCATAAAATGAGACTCTAGGAGACCATCAGCAATGAACATGCTAACCAGCCCCATCACACTAGGGCATGATTTGGTGATTCAGAGAAATATGGATGTATTAGAAATGATTCAAATAACAATACCAAGAAATCTAATAGATAACATTCCAATAGTTTATTTGTATATTTTATAAATTTGAGATTTAATAATATCATACTTACATTTTAAGTCTTTTTATTATTATTTTTTTTGCATAGAAGAACTGAGGTGTAGGCCAGAGGTGTGTTGGGGGGGGGATGAGAGGATTCACCAGAGACAGAGTGGGGAGCAGAACAAGTGGATCTACTGAAGTACACTGCTGAGGGGAGCAGTAGGCAAGACAGGAGAGGTCTGTTGTGCCATGTGGGGTCAGCTCCCTGACTGGGGATTGAACTCAGGCCATAGAGGTGACAGCAGTGAGACTTACCCCTTGGCCACCAGGGAGGCCCACATTTTGAGTCTCTAAGAAAGCTAAATCACTATGTTATTCTTAGAGAATCTTTTCAAACCTGGTAGTGATGTACATATATGAACATTTTGTCTTCAAGAGATTTTTATTTGACTTTGAAGTTAGATTTTAAGGATAAATGTTCTACCAAAAACTAGATGATAATTTATACCACTACCTTTAAACAGAAATCTGTCAATAGGTAAAAATCATTTTTCAATATGTCATCCATTTAACTTTGACTCCTTCTAGGAGCACCACAATGATGATCCTACAAGACCAGAGTAATACTGTTTTGCTCCTTGAAATATTGTCCAAGAAAGATATACACCATATGTTGCTACTTCTAAATAATAATAAAAAATAATTATTTGCCCTTTCAATCTTCTACTTTTCCTGTTTTGGAAAAATATCTTTATAAGCAAAATGGATGTTTAAGAAGCAGCGGAGTGTACTTCTGAAGGATTGATCTAATTCTCTAAGAATTTATTCAGTTCTGTAGTGAAAGACTTATACATTTGGGACACCTGCCCTGGTGTTTATTCAACAAATATTTATGAAGTGCCTACTTTGTGGCAGACAATGAGATGTAATGTTGTTAGGCTACACAAACCCTAACTGCATTTCGGTAAAACCAAGGAAGTGGACTTGATCAGACTTGTAATTGGTTTGGGAGGTATTCTTGAATTTGTGTACAATATTTATATATTTTAAAATTACTGTTATAAATATTTTCATGTCTACTATTTCTGAGTGTGATAATACACTACTGGTGATGGTTTAAAAAATAAAAGCTAAATTACAGGTTATGGGATTAAAAATCATTGTGTTTGTTTTGGATTATAAATGTGTGTCTCCAGTTAAATTGCAAAAACATGATTTATATAATTTGTAAATGTGGCTTTAATTTTTTTTTCCTAAAGAATAATTTCATAGTATATGTGAGTGCTCCAATGTATCTAAATAGTTTTCACAGCAAACTATGCTCCTTTGAAAATACCTCAACACTTGCTGTCAGTGGCCTCCTGGAGAAGTAAGAGGTCTGTGCTGAAGAAGTCAGATGCTATTGACAAGTAGAAAATGGCATAATTTATTTATTTAGTAGATTTCCAGCCTGAAATCTGACCTGTGGCACATTTTACTAGAAAGACTATAGAGTTTTGTTCTGGTATTTCTTGCTGCTGTAATCATGGGGTTTGGACAACACCAGAAAATCACAGTTGAGATTAGAATTTCCTCTGGATTCTCTCTGGTTGGACATTTTACACCTACCCCTGAATACTTGGAGTACTATACACAATTTTATCCAATTCATGCTAGTTATTATAAAAAGGTACAACCACCTCATTCCTCTGTCAAAATTTTTTTAAAGGTTTATTTATTTATGCTTACAAGAACTGGGGTGTAGGCCAGAGGTGTGGGGTGGTGAGAGGATCCACCAGAGACAGAGTGGGAAACAGAACAGGCAGATCTAGTGAAGTACACTGCTGAGGGGAGCAGCAGGTGAGGAAGGAGAGGTCTGCTGTGCCATGTGGGAAGCTCCCTGGCTAGGTATTGAACTCATGCTGCACTGACTGTGGATAGCGTCATAGGCTGAGACTTAGCCTGTTGTGCCACCAGGGAGGCCCTGTCAAGCTTTTTAAAATTTCATTTTTTTTAAAGATTTATTTATTTTTCCATACAAGCTGGGGTACAGGCCAGAGGCGTGGGTGGCGAGCAGGTTCACCAGAGACAGAGTGGGGAGCAGAACAGGCAGATCAGAAATACACTGCTGAGGGGAGCAGCGGGCGAGGCAGGAGAGGTCTGCCGCGCCATGTGGGACTCTCCCCGGCTGGGCGTCGAACTCGCATCGCACACTGCCGACAGATCCACAGCGCAGTGCTCAACCGCCGCGCCACCAGGGAGGCCCTAAAATTTCATTTTTATTAACGGATTTTTCTGCATTAGGACCCACATCTATGAATGCATTGATGGAAGAGAGAATAATAAGGGCTAACTACTAGTAACTTTGCAATATTAAGAATCTTCAGGGCCTCCTTGGTGGTGCAGCGGTTAAGCACTGTGCTGTGGAGCTGTCGGCAACGGAGATGCGAGTTCAATGCCCAGCCTGGGAGATTCCCATATGGCACAGCAGACCTCTCCTGCCTCACCTGCTGCTCCCCTCAGCAGTGTACTTCACTAGATCTGCCTGTTCTGCTTCCCGCTCTGTCTCTGGTGGATCCTCTTGCTGCCTCACGCCTCTGGCCTGTCCCCCAGTTTGTATGCATAAATAAATAAATCTTTTTTAAAAAGAAAAAGAAAAGAATCTTCCCCCCATTCTGAAGCCTTTCTGTATATTTGAACAATAACTGTTCCCCACTATTTGGGGATGAATTATTTCATCCACTGCTGTTTTTCAATGAACTCCTAACAGGATGTGTGACTTCTTTCAGTCTAAAGGGACCTCACAGGGAAATAAACCAAGGATTAATTGTGTAATCTACATTTATATCATTTATATTAATCTTTTCTTAATTCTTGAGAAGACAAGCTTTTTCAGATTTAATTGCTAGGCCAGTGGGATTTTTTTTTTTTCCTTTGAAAGTGAGCTGAAATTTCCAGTTTGTTTTACTTTTTGTCTGATACTCAAAGAAAGAGTAAGTTTTAAACTTAGGTAGTTAGTCATTGAATTAGTGAGTGACAGATCTATTTTCTTTTAATAAATACCCTTTTGGATAAAAACTTTATATTGGAAAATGAAAGATTAAAACATTTTTCTTTCTTTCTATTTTAAATATGGGAAGATACACTGCTGCTTTGGTATTTCCAGAGAAAGAGAAGCACAAAAGATGCTGTTCTTGTGATTTTTTTCTGTTAGATCTCTATAGAGATTTTTAAAGGAAAATGTTAGAAATAAGAACCCATGCAGAGGCAAGGTATCATAAAGGACATGACTGACTCCAGGCATACAGCAGCTGCAGAAACATTATTTCTGCTGCAGGTAATAGTGTAGCTCATTACACAGACATCTTAAACAGTACCACCTTTTATAATGAACGCTGGGTTTTCAAAACCAACAGATTAGTAAAAAAAAAAATCTTTTAAACTCATGATCTAATAAATAAACGCCATAATTCAGTAAATAACACAATGTAAATTAAATGGTTAAACAAAATATAATTGTAAAATTGAGCTTTTATTGTTTCATGTAAGCTTGTAAATTTATCTCAACAAATACAATTCACATTTTCGTATATTAAAAAAATAGGACATACATCTCATATAAGTACAAATATTTATTTGAACTTCAAATTGTTCTATACATTTTAGAAATATATAGTTTCAAGAAAGAGAAAAAAACAAAACTTGATTTTCCTCCTCTAGACTCCCCCCTTTTATTGCCTAGAATACTGGCAACTGATGTAGCATGAGCTCAAATTGATGCTCAGGTCACAATGCACCTCACAGGGATGTAGCTGGATGCACATTTGGTCTCCTTCATCACTTACACAGCAGCCACTCTTACAGCTACATTGAGAGAAGGTGAGTTTGGACTTTATCTGTCTTCCCCTGAAGCAAAAATAATAGCCGCAGAGGTTTTGGAGGTAGGCTGAGGATAAGAACGAAATAGGAAACTTTATAAATCAGTGTTTTAGAAATTCAGTGCATCTACTTCTAACCATAAGACAGCCCATATTGTGTGGATAATATTATAGTAAAAATTAAAATTCACAAAAGAAATTCCATTTCCTAACAGCTGAACAGATAACAAAATATCTTCATTAGATTCCACGTGGTAGATAAAATCTCTAACAATATATCTTTAACATTTTTTATATACTCTTGAATATTCTTTTTCTTCATCTATGCACACAGTTTGCCTATTAGGAAGTTGAGGTTAAAGATTTGTTGCTTTCAGTAGATTCCATCATGTTTTAAGACTTTTATATTCATAATTCCTTTACATTTGATCACTAGTAACAATAATTTGGAATTGAAAAAATAAACAATAATTATTGTAAAATATTCAAATTTACATATATTATTGCTTAGACAAAGATAACATCTGCAATACTTTATTGATGTCTGCTGGGCAGCACTGTAATGCAATAGCTCACATATCCATTGGTTAGTGTCTCCATAGATCAAAGGTAGATAGATTTGGGATGTTTAACAACTGAGGATAACCTATGATATGTAATGAATGTGTAGATTTTTGTGGAGTAAATGAACATCCTTGACTGCTCAAGGAGAATCAATGAAAGGGGATGTGAGTTCTACGATTTCAACAAGTTCCTTTGGTTTTTAATTAACTGAGAATTTATTTACACAACTCTGCTTGAATGCTTGAATCCAAACATACCCATCTATTAATATGGCCTTACATTGTCATAGTCTCAGAGATAAATGATGCTTATTTCCACTATTAGACGAGAATCCTTCCTAAGATTCATGTCAACTTCCATCTTACTCCACAAGTCACTGTTAGCCATCTGTGAGCTATATGCTGTACCTTAGGATTATAGGACTGTTGAATTTGAATGCTTAATAAAAATACTGCAAGAGTGATTTAACCACTAGTTCTATTCATTTGTTTTTAAGCAAGGGGTTATAACAATAGTTTTTTTTTTTATAATATGCATATTTTGGGGGTACTGAACATAACAGATTATATTTGTGCAAATAAAGAAAATTAACATTATTTGTTAAAAATGAAACTACTGAAAAACTATTTTGAAAACAGATAATATAGTGAAAACACCTGATGCCTTGCCATTTCTATTTTATTTCAGGTAAGCATATTAGTATCCTGAGATTCTTGAAAATGAGTTATTTTTATTCTTTTCCAAGTGCTAGGGAAGAAGAGCAATTTTGTTAACTCCCAGGTGGCTTAAATTTGATTTGAACTCACAGCAGAGTTTACGCTGATGAATAGCTTTTCATTGAACATGAATAAATTGAGAAATTCAGATTAGTCAGCCACTTTTTCTTCATAATTTAAATTCCAGAGAAGAAGCATTTAGCAAAAATAGAACACAAAGGGTTGTGCAGTTGATGAATTGCAGCTGATGACTAGCTGAATTAATAAAACTATTAATGAACTAGAAGGTAAAGCTTCTTATAATATCATGAGAATGATTGCTTTAAGTAAACAAATAGAAAAAAAAGCATTGGTATTAAAAAAGAGCAAGTGTTTTGTTCAATTAAAATGCAGACAGGTATGATGTTAGAGACAGATATAGGCTTTCAAACACATTTTTTTTCTCATAGTGTAAATGTTCTTTTTTCTTTTGCTTTTTAAGTGGCTAATTACCAAATATCTGTAATCATTAAAATTAAAAACTTAGATATATTCTCTCCATTTATTTATATACATAAATATATCTTTTTTTAGAGCCCATCACTTCAAAGATTCCAGATTTCTATAAATATGAAAGTGTGATATTACATAGATAGGTATAATTACATAGGATGTTTTAATTTTATTTTAGACAAAATATTCTGTAAGTTTCCCAAACCTTATGAAAACTCATGTATCTGTAATAAGCATATTTTATTTCCTATTTGTTAATACGTGCGTTAACTATGTTAGACCTTTGTTACTAATTTGACCATTATTTATTATTAATTTTAAATCACTGATCTTTTTAAATTGATTGATTTTAACTCTTTTTAAATTGATTTTAATCAGTCACTTTGGCAGCTAAACATTAATCGCATTTCTATATATATAAGGAGGTTGCTCTAAAACAAAGCTGCTTATTTGCTTGCCGCACAAAACATTTTTGTATATTTGATTGTTCATTCATAACTGTGCCCAGTATTTGGCTCTATCATAATGTAGAACCATTACAATCTATTACATTTTAGTGAGTTTTAGTTGTGATTTCACTATTACTAAAATCTTTGACATCAGGCCCATACTTAGAAAAAAAAATTCATTCAAAAGTCTTGAAAATCACCCTTGGCCAATAAAATAAAACCTAAATGAGAAAGAATTAACTCAATGTACTTTCAAAAATGTACATTTCATTAAAGCCCAGTCACAGGGTGATAATCTTTTACACTGTAAATAAAACTTCCAGGTCAGGATTGTGGGCTTTTCCATTGAGACTCCTGGACTGAGTTTCTATTTCTGAATGTACCAAACCCTGAGCATTCCTTTAGCTCTGCAATATTTGCTGTGGCTTCTAGCTGCACATGTGACTCAGAACTTCAAAGATGAGTAGCTTTTGTTCCTTCTCATAAACTTAGTTTTGTCCAGCTCGGGTTAAATGGTGGCTCCAGTAATTCAAATTCATGGTCAGATATATGCTATTAACTATTTATTCTTTCTTACCCAACTGTCATTTCGAAGTTCAGTGTAGGTTTTCTGTCATCTTTTATATTCTGCAAACCTTTAAACATTCAGGAGTGTTCTTGGGTCTGACTGATTAGCTCATTTACCATAATAAGGTCATATACACACAGAAACTGTATTTCCACATATTTTTATGAATAAGATATCCTATGTACTTCTTTTGAATTTCACCTAAGTAAACTTACATTTTTTTTTGTTGTTTTTTTTTAAACAACCATGAAACACCCAGTGAACTGTATGATTACTTGTAGATTTATAAGGATGATGCAAATCACACATAATATTTTCCTTGTATTTTAGGCAAGTCACATGAAGAACCTCAAAATTTTAGTATGAAGTCAGATGTTTATTATGGTCTTAAAATGCAAAAAATATACTTGTATCATAATATTGTCTTGTAAAATGAGGGTTTGTTTAGTTAGCATCAAATAGTCTCATTGGAGGAACATTGAATGTACCACATTGATGGCAGATTTAGTATAATTGGAGACAAAACAAATAATCTTGAAAACTCGTGATTAGAAGCAATTACTCAATTCCGTTAAGGAACCATGAAAGTATATCGTCAAGCTAATTGATTAGTTCAATAAATTGGCAGTCATTTCTATTCTTAAAGTGTTCAATCACATGGGCCTCTTAAAGCCATTTAACTTAAGTGCTAAAATGGATTTGTAGATTTTGTGGAAATGAAAATAAAAAGATGTGATTATAACTGTCCTCTGTTCTGTATTTTATAGCCCCTCAAGCTTCTTAAATAATAGTCCAGTCATTTTTATGCACAGAAGTCCAGATAACAGTTGATCGTTGCTTTGAAACTGTATTTCTCACTTGAAGGGATAATGATAACATCTTTCTACTCTGTGCTTCAGGCCAAGTCATCTTTTTGAATTTTGTGTCTGTTTGTGTGATAAAAAATACTTCATTGCCATATGAGTTATAATATATATTTACTTTAAACTAATATTATGAAAGGAATCTGCAAAAAGTATAAAATAAAAAAAAAGAATGATTCCAGTTTCAAAAATGATAATAACCTCAAAGAGTTTTTCAACAAAGAATGTCAATAGATTTCTCTATCTTATGGTTGAACATGCTGATGATTTGGATAGTTTGGCATTAGCTCACATAAAAATAACAATCTCCAGACATATTTGATTTTAGATGTATTTTTGAAGTAGATTATCTTGAAGAATATTCCTCAAAAATATATTGTGTTTTGAGATGCTGACCTTAGCCGGCACCTATAAAAATTGTTGTTCTAACTTGCCTACCATTTGAAATCTACTGAGTTGATTTTCAATCTTGTCTTTTGCTCTGTATATGAAAAACAAACTAGATATCTTGAATTTGGAAATGGAATATGAAATTGAAAATATGTTTCAGTGTATAAAAATAATGGCGATTTTAATGGTATTGTGACTGATTGGAACATTTTTATTTTAGTCAGCTTAGAAACTCACTTTATGAAACTGAATATATTCACATAAAATACATTTAAATGGAAATATTTTAAAATCCTATCATGGTTTAAGGTTGTCTCCAATTTATATTTATCTCAAATAATGGCACAATATTTCCTATGTAATATGCAATACACGCTTGAAGATTGTATTTAAAATCAAATTTAAGGGTCTAGGAATGAGACATCAATAGTAAAAAATTGGTGTGAGTAATAAATATACATATTTGGTAGGTAAATTAGCGAGGAATAATATTTAAATCATTTTAAAAGAAAAGTCAGAATTTTAAAATATATTCAATAGGCTGTTTTTAAAAAGTAATTTTTCCTCTATTTCTTCATGGTCTCTCTATCACACACACACGCACACACACACACACACACACTTATTTGCATTGTTTTTTCACTTTGGAATCAACCTAGTTTTTGACATTGAATAATATAGCTTACCTGTATTTTTTCCTGAAGTAATGACTAATTAAGAAAAGAAGACTGTAAAAATTACAAAACAACCCATTTTTTTATTCTTTAGTGCAGCTAGATATAGTTGAATATGAGGTACTCAGCTGGAATTCAAGCCCCACGTTCTAATGCCAGACTGCTTCTCACTCACTGAATATGTGGCCTTGAGCAAATCATTATTTCTGTTTATGAAACTTCAATAGAAATAAAATTATGTCATTATTATTTTAATGGTTTCCTTTGGAATTCATTTAGTATTCAATAAGATAATGAACATATCTGTGCTGATGTATAAGAAGTGCTCAATAAGTGGTAGCTATGAGTTTTTAAATCATAAAGTTGCATTAGGTAATCTTCAAAAATAATTTTATATTCTTAACCTCAAAATTCTAATCTTAGACAAATACCCACTTCATGGGTGTTGTCAAAATTAAAAATGATAGGGGGCCTCCCCGGTGGCGCAGTGGTTGAGCGCTGCACTGTGGAGCTGTCGGCAGCTGTGACGCGAGTTCGACGCCCGGCTGGGGAGAATCCCACATGGTGCAGCAGACTTCTCCTGCATCGCCTGCTGCTCCCCTCAGCAGTGTACCTCTGATCTGCCTGTTCTGCTCCCCACTCTGTCTCTGGTGAACCCTCTCGCCGCCCCACGCCTCTGGCCTGTAGCCCAGCTTGTATGTATAAATAAAAAAAAATTAAAAATGATAGATAAGTAGCTGATGTGTATTATATATTCACAAAATTCAGCTTCCTTTTCATTTTTTCTTCTTCCTATTCTCCCTAATTCTTCTCCTTCTTCATTGTCATTTTTAGTTTGACTCTAATCATTATAATTATGAATAAAAAGGTTAGAAACCATGCACAGACCATTGCTGGATGTGATTCAGTAGGGAAAGAACTATTTCTAGAAGTTAAAAATAAAGGAGTAAGACTGACTGACTAGGAGGTGAAGAGTGGAATGATATCTTCTTAAAGACAAACAGGGAAAGTTCAAATGATAGTTAAGAGTGATAAATATGGAAAAAAAATTGAATCAAAATAAGGTTTTCAGGAGAAAGAGAAAATGGTATCAAGAGAGCTAACATTGGAATTTGAAGTAGTAATGTTAAATCTTAGAATATAAACAGGAACTTACCTATAACTTAGTCACAGAGTGGTCTCTTTAATCATCACAATCAGCATAAAGACTGAAGATTTTTCAGGTTCACACAAGAACTGCCAAAGCATTCACAAATTTTTGAGGAGCTGGAAAATAAATTTATGAGCAGTGAAATAGAGTATTATTTTTAATGGTGGCTTACACCTTGATTGACTAATCAAAAGAAATGAGTTATTTGATTCATGCTTATTTTCATAAGTAGACAGGCAGTAATGAATGCTTATCATACTATTAATACATTTTTTTAAATAAGACACTTATAAATTTGATTCCATATTAAGTCTCATTTAGATTCTTTTGGATTACTGAAAAATTTTTGATTAATAAAGTAATTCAGTAATATAAAAATCACTTCACTTTCCAAATATGTGACTTGAATTATGATATGTTGAATTGGTATTTTAAATAAATGAATTATTTTTAGAATAGTATACAATATTTTATATTTATTATTTATTATTGCAATTGATAATTTCATAAATACAAAGAGAATGGACCATATAAATCTGACAGCTTTTTCAGATGTTATTTGTGGTTAAAAAGTCCTCATAAGTTTAGCATTGTCTTTGCAAAATTTATAAATTCCCAAAGTTTCTAATAGGAAATGCAGTCGTTAAGGCAGTAGTAATTCCAAGAGTTTCATGAACTGTCCTTCCCCGTATTATTAGGAAAACTTTGTAATTTATGCTATAAACTCTTGTTTTCTTCTTTACTTTTGATTCTTGAGTATGTTTATTAAAAGGCCTCATCTAAATCTCATTCTGGACAAATGTAAATTTTTATTTAAATTGAAGATTGAACAGGAGGTGGTACTTTGTAAATTATTTATATGTGCACTTATTTTTCTTCCTAGTCCATATATTATCTTTATGTTGCATCAAGATTATCTATCAAAATATTGAATTTGTAGCAGGTACTGAAGGAATGCTTTTTGAATGACTTTGATGGATGGATAAAAGTGAATGAATGCATAAAAAAACAAAGAAAGAGGACCTCCCTGTTGGCACAAGGAGTTGAGTCTCAGCTCTATGAAGCAATCCAGAGCCACTGAAGCACAAGTTCAATCCCCAACCAAGGAGATCCCCACATGGCTCAACAGACCTCTCCTGCCTCTCCTGCTGCTCCCCTCAGCAATGTATTTCAGTAGATCTGCCTGTTCTGCTCCCCACTCTGCACTGTCTCTGGTGAATCCTCTCACTCCCCACACTCTGGCCTGCACCCCAGCTCATGTATGCATAAATAAATAAATCTTTTAAAAAATGAAAGAAAGAGATATCAGTAACATGCATACTTTCTAGCCAGAATGATTAGGAAAAAAATGATAGAAGACAGAAGTTACCAATTCCAGTGACAATGGACATCACTATAGATCCTATAGGCATTAAAGGGATATAAAATACAATATGAGTAACTTTAAGTCAATAAATTTCACAACATATTTGAGTTATACACATTCCCTAAAAGTTGAAAGTTATGGAAAATTCATTCAAAAGGATAATAACCTGACTACCCCCAGAAATATTAAAAGAAACCCCAGTTTCAAATAGCCATACTTATTAAATTGACTAAGCATTTGAGGAAAGAAATAGTAATGTCAATTCTTCACTGGCTCTTGTAACTCTATTATGTGAGCTTCACCATAAAGCCAAAACCAGTGAAAGAAAATTCAAGAAAACAATTGCAAAATATTCCTAGTGAATATCAATGTAAAAATTGAATTTTTTTAAAAGATTTATTTATGCATACAAGCTGGGGTACAGGCCAGAGGCATGGGGCGGTGAGAGGGTTCACCAGAGACAGAGTGGGGAGCAGAACAGGCAGATCAACTGAAATACACTGCTGAGGGGAGCAGCAGGCGAGGCAGGAAAGGTCTGCCACACCATGTGGGAATCTCCCCGGCTGGGCTTGAACTCTCTTTGCCGCTGCCGACAGCTCCACAGCTCAGTGCTTAACCGCTGCGCCAACAGGGAGGCCCGAATGTAAAAATTTTAGCATGATTTTAGAAAATTGAATACAATAGTATAAAAAAGATTACAGTTAATAACCACATGGTGTTTCTCTCAAGAATGCAAAGCTGTTTAAATATTTAAAAATCAATCATTTTCAGCAGTTCTTATCCCAAAACTGTCTTTCTGTGTCCTTGCAGGCATCTCTTTTTATACATTTTTCCTTTTGAAAGCAGCAGCAGCAGCCGCGGCGTGGGCGGCTCTCTGTCCATCTGTGTCTATGCAGGTGCCTCTTTTTCCTAATAAACCTATATTTTAAAATGCAAAAAATAAAATAAACAAGCAAACAATGTCAAACGTTTTCATTTATCCTATCAACAAATTGAAATATTGGCCAACTATTTAATCATCTCAGTAGATGCAGAAAAGTTTTTTTAAAAAGTTAATACGTAGACCTGAAAAATCTCAGCTCATTAGAAAGGTAAGAGAATTTCTTGAAACTAATAGAATTCATCTGCAAAAGTCTATTGCTATCCTCACACTTAAAGTGAGATACTGGATACTTTCCGTATAAGATTAGAATCAAAGCAAAATTGTCTTTTCTCGCCACTCTTTTTTTTTTTTAAGATTTATTTTTATTTATGCATGCAAGAACTGGGATGAAGCCCCGTGGTGCAGGAGGTGAGAGGATTCACCAGGGTCAGAGTGGAGAGAAGAATAGGCAAATCTACTGAAATGCACTGCTGAGGGCAGTAGCAAGGAGAAAGGAGAGGTCTGCTGCGCTATCTGGGTCAGCTCCATGGCCTGGGTCAAACTCATGCCACCGTGGCTGGCAATAGCTTGATAGCTCTGACTTTAACTTCTGCACCATCAGGGAGGCCCTTTTCTTGCCGCTCTTGTTGGCATTATAGTTTTGAGGTATTAGCCAGTGCAATAAAGAGAGAAAATAAATAAGAAGAGATACGTTGAATAAAGAGAAATAAAACCGTTTCTACTTACAGATTATATGATTTCATATTTAGAAATCCCCCCCAAAATAGCAAAAAAATAAGAAATGCTACCAGATCTAAGAAGTTAGTTTAGGAATGTTAGGGGACAGAAGGTCATTATACAGAATCTAATATATCTCCATATATTAGCAATTGACCTCTGGAAGTTAATATTTCACAACTTTCAGAACTTGAAGGTAGATTTTTCAAAATGAGTTTTATTTATAAGAAAAACACTCAAATCTTCTGCTAGATCATTTACACACGTGATTTTGTTTAGTTTATCCGCAATTATGTAGATAGTAAGTAGTAATCTGGAAGTATAATTAATTTCCTTTAGTCTCGGGGCCTCAGTCTCTAATCATAATATCAAACGTCTTGAACTCAAATAACCATGGAGACAAAAAAGGGTTATATGAGTAAGTGGTGCACAGGTCCTCTGACAGAGGCAACTGGGGTGGGCTGAGGGGGATGGTGATAGTTCCTTGCCTATACATACTCCCTGCTCTTCATTTAAAGTTGGTTATTATCATGAAAGGACAAAGACCACTCTAGGGTAAAAAAAAAAAAAAAAAAAAAGAGCAGAGTTAGTGATTTAAATGTTGATTTTTTTTTTTTTAACTTTGTCCTTGGGCATTTCTGTTTGGCAAATCTGGCCCTAGTCCACCAATTTAGGCTCTTAGTGACAAAGTTTGCTCTCTTGTTGATGTTAATTTTAGTGAAAATATTGGAGGTAAAAATGGCAAGTGAAATTATATTGCAATATGACTTCCCTGGAAGTATTACTGCATGAAAATACTTTGTCTAATTTCATCTTGGTGTTTCTAAATAATATGAATATTGTTCCTTGTACTTGCTACATGGTTATGATACAGAGAAAAATGATCCATTTGAATGTAAATTGCATGCTCAATCTACTATGAATTAAATGTTTTGCTGAGCCAGTTGCAAGAAGCAATTGAAATATCATTAATTTGCTATGAAACCATATTCTGTCTTCACACACCATAGTCTCTGTTACTGTTCACTTTTAATGGTATAGAAAAGAACTAAATAGTCCTTATTTTCACAAGTCTTTATTCAATAGAGATTATATAGTTTAATATTTGTCTAGTGTAGTTGTCTCAAATTTGAGTATACACTAGAAACACCTGGGAATATTTAGAACATAGTCCTGGTTTATATCAAATAGCTTTTGATGGCATTATAATTAGGTACAGCCTGGTCTTCAGAGTTATTTGAAACTCCTGATGCATGTACTTGTGTTTCCCAAATTGTTCCGGATATTTGTAAAGACTTCCTGGCCTTCTCAAGACATTGCTCTAAGATGATATTAGAGGTTTTTGTGTGCATGTTGGGTCATGGTGGGGGGCAAGTAATTTGAACTTTAGAATTTCAAATATTTATTCTTCCTCAATCTCTCCACTTCTTCCCACAGTACCACACAGCTGGGAGGAGAGGGTTTTACTGCTGGGTTTTTTTTATTATTTTTTTTTATCCTGAATTTTCTTTTTTTTAATTTTATTTTATTTATACATACAGCTGGGGTACAGGCCAGAGGTGTGGAGCGGTGAGAGGCTTCACCAGAGACAGAGTGGGGGGCAGAACAGGCAGATCAGAAATACACTGCTGAGGGGAGCAGCGGGCGAGGCAGGAGAGGTCTGCCGCGCCATGTGGGATTCTCCCCGGCCGGGCGTCGAACTCGCATAGTTGCTGCCGACAGCTCCACAGCGCAGCACTTAACCGCTGCGCCACCAGGGAGGCCTATCCTGAATTTTCTATAACCTATTGATCAGGGTCAAATATGTCTAGATGTAGATATCAGAAGCTAAAGTACTTTATAAAATTCTCTCCCTAACTCCTCAAAAAATATAGCTTTCAATACTATTTTCTAGAAACAAATTTATCTGTGATCTTAACTTCTGAGAAAGACTTGCCTTCTCTTTCTCTGAAGACATAATGTCTCTTTCTGGAATGCCTCTTACCACTTCCTGGAATAGCCACCTTCAGAGTAACTATCATTATTTTAAATTATTTTATATATCTCTTCATTTATTAGGTTTTTATTCCCATCCTCCCTTACTGAATGTCTGTTCATATATATAGCTGACTATAGAGGTGTAGCTATGGTTGGATTACATTTTCAGCTTTGTACTGAGGAAACTAAGAAAACATGATATAGGAGAAGATGAAAAGATTCGGATTTCATAGTCCAAAAATATCATCTCCATGTAATCTTATTTACTAATATATTAAAATAAAACAATAGATTTGAAGTTTAAATTTGGGTTAAAAATTGCACATATAGGGCCTTCTTAGTGGTGCAGGGATTGAGTCTCAGCACTATGAAGCTATCAGCAGCCACTGCAGTGCAAGTTAAATCCCTGGCCAGTTTGCTGACCCACATGGCGCAGCAGACCTCTCCTGTCTCGCCCGCTGCTCCCCTCAGCAGTGTGTTTCAGTCAATCCACCTGTTCTTCTCGCCACTCTGTCTCTGGTGAATCCTCTCTCTTCCCCCACACCTCTAGTCTATACCCCATCTTCTGTATGCATAAATAAATAAATATTTTTAAAAATGTGTGTGCATATATATTTTTATTGTATATTTATAAATAGATATTTTATTTTTAATTGGAAGAATTATGCAAATAACATTATAATAATTATATCTCAATGGGATTTTAAATAATTTTATTTGCCATAATATTTATATCTGTTTTATGGATTTTTCTACCATGATCATATTTTTGTTTTTTATGTAACAGAAGAAAGCAAAGTATACTTTTATAAACATATGTATGCATATTTAATTTATCTGAAATTTTATGTGATTTATCAAGTTATCAAAATGATTTTTTCTGGAAGCTAAAACTTTAATCAATGACAATGAATTACTATAACAGTTTTCAAAATGTGACCTAAACCCTTTACTATTATTTCTTGTCATAGGGTAAATTCTGTAGAATTAGTTTTAGTTGATGTAATGTGTATAGGAAGGAAAATATTACTGAAATGTATGTGGTCATTTTTATATTTTCCCTTGATAATGGAGGATGTTTCTATTTTTCTATTATTTTAGATGTGAACTAGCAAGGATTATTAGGTATGTTTTTTGTTAGTTAAGTTATAATACAGTGCAGTGCAGTTTTCATTTTTTGCTGAGGAGGGAAAAACCCATGATAATACAAGAAATGTATAAACCACATGACAAATTTAATTCTAAAGTGAAATTTTTTGTGAACATATTATCATCTATTAGAGAACAAGATTATAATGGGATTGCTGACAGTCTGCTCCCACAGACATAGAGAGGCTTCCTTAGTTAATTCATTAATATCTAAAGAAGTCAGATCTATGTCTTTTAACAAAGCAAATTCTTTCACTCCAGTGGAGACAGGTCAAAATATTGAAGAAACCTTGTGCTCTCCAGTAGAAACGAAATAGATGATGCTGACATCTCCATTGGTTTAATGAGAGTGTGGCAGCAGAGTGCTGTTGGATGGAGTGCTTTGTCAAAGTGGACTGAGGTCTATTTTTAGACAATGTGGGTTGCCTTTTATATTCATCCTACCTAAGAGCAGGGGAATGCAGCAATTTCTGGAGTACTGAAATAGAAAAGTAGGAATAAATGTAACTCAAATTTGATCAGCACCTAAGTCCACCTGAGTGTCACCAATTCCTTGACTTCACTTAGAAATTTCTCTTTTGGGGCCTCCCTGGTGGTGCAGCGGTTAAGCGCTGCCCTGTGGAGCTGTTGGCAGCTGCGAGGCAAGTTCAACAGCCCTGTGGAGCTGTTAGCAGCTTGGAGGCAAGTTCAACACCCAGCTGGGGAGATTCCCACATGGCGCGGCAGACCTCTCCTACCTCGCCCTCTGCTCCCCTCAGCAATGTATTTCAGTAGATCTGCCTGTTCTGCTCCCCACTCTGTCTCTGGTGAACCCTCTTGCCACCCCATGCCTCTGGTCTGTACCCCAGCTTGTATGCATAAATAAATAATTCTTTAAAAAAAAAAAGAAATTTCTCTTTAGTATTCCTAAAGTTTGGAGACTGCCTTTATACTTTGATAATATAACAGCAGTCCCAGTGTTGAACACCTAACAGAATGGTCTGCTTTGTGACTTTGTTACTTTTTTACCCTAGAGTTCCAAATAACTTGTAGCTAATACATGCTGGTTTAGCAATTTTTATGTATCTATTTTGAGAGAATTGGGTATGTTGTCTTGTTAAAATTGTGTTGTGATATGCTGACATGCTAATCTGTGTTTAAAAGCAGGAACAATTTTGAATGTACACAATCATTTTTGTTGGGTTTGGCTTTAACGAGGCATATGTTAATTTTTTTAATCTGTGGATATATGTATCACTTTTATGACTTTTCAGTGCTTAAATTTAATATGTGGAAGTAGAAAAACTAGATTTCAGATTATGACATCAATATGTTTAGGTACATACACTAGAATGATTGGACTCCAGCCCAATTTACCACTTACTAAATATATAAACTTTCACATGTAATGTGACCTGTTTTTGCCTTATCTTCTTAATTGATAAAAATGTCAAAAATAATAAATTAACACATAAGCGACACTTAAAGCAGTGCTTATCACATCAGAAACACTTAGTAAATGCTAAATTTTTAATTAAAAATAAATTTCATTATGCCATAGCATGTAAATTTGCAATATGAATTTATTTTATTTTTTAAATTTATTTTATTTTTGCATAGAAGACCTGGGATATAGGCCAGAGGTGCGGGGGCAGGGGGAGAGAATTCACCAGAGACAGAGTAGGGAGTAAAACAGGCAGATCTACTGAAATACAGTGCTGAGGGGAGCAGCAAGCGGCTGCACTATTGTATGGGATAGGAGAAAGGAGAGGTCTTCTGCGCCCCTTATGTGGGTTAGCTCCCTGGCGGGGGATCAAACTTAGGCCATGGCAGTGATAGCGCTGCCACCTGGGAGGCCCCTGCAGTACAAATTTCATGAAATATTTCTCATATTACATTTAGATTGTTTTACAATAATATAGCATGAGTTCATTGTTGTTTACATTTCAATAAACAAAATAATGTACCAAAAAATAAGATTCAGTTTTGAGATTGTAATGACTTTATTTAAAGTATATAAGTAAAAATTTTGAGCAAGAATCAAATGTCACATTCCAGGCATAGACATTGTATGTAGACATTAGGTTTAAACTAAGTAACTTGATTCCTGATGTATTTTCTGAAACAGGAATTAAGCTTAACACTTACGTAAGATAATTTATCAATAAAAGCTCACAAAAAGAGTACATCTATCTATAGATTTAAAAATGAACATGTGTCATTAAAGAGAAGACTAAAGTAACAATGTTAGATGTGAGCATTTAAAAGTGTAGTTTTCATACTACATAAAAGGATCCATCTTCTCTAGTACCTTTTCCTACGAATGGAATATGGAATAGTTAGTTGATTATATTAGATATTAATTGTGCATAAAATGCTCCTAAGCATAGTGATTTAAAAACAATAAATACTATCCTAGCAGTTCCTGTGGGTCAACATTTAGGCAGTGCTTATGTGGGTGATTGAGCCTCTCATGAACTTATAGGCAGATGCTACCTATACACACTTTAGAAGGTTAGAGTTCTGGTCCAGGGTGTCTGTTTCACAAGGGTGGGAAGTTGGTGTAGCTGTTGAAGGGAGGCCTCAATCCCTACACATCGCGCAATATACTTCATGTCTGTGCTCATGACATGTTGTGGGCTCGTCAGAGGAAGTGATTCAAAAGATTTAAGTGCCTGTGTGTGTGTGTGTGTGTGTGTGTGAGTATACACCTATTTTCAAAAATCTTATAGTAGCAATCTAACCACATCCTTTTAATTAGAATTAAGAGATGAAGCCCAGTTTATATTTCGCGAGCAATAAATCTGGGATTAAGTTTACGCTTTTGATGGCAGCAGTTATCAAAAAATGATGACCTTGGGCCTCCCTGGTGACGCAGCAGTTAGGCGCTGTGCTGTGGAGCTGTCAGAGTTCGACGCCTGGGAGATTCCCACATGGCGCGGCAGACCTCTCCTGCCTCGCCCGCTGCTCCCCTTAGCAGTGTGTTTCCATCGCTCTGCCTGTTCTGCTCCCCACTGTCTCTGGTGAACTCTCCGACCACCCCACGCCTCTGGTCTGTACGCCAGCTTGTATGAAAAAAAAAAATCATTAAAAAAAATGATGACCTTATTTTAAAATGACCATACTGACCTAACTGGTTTAGATATTTCAGAGTTTCTTAAATTTGGTTTGTTAAAAGAAAATGGTTGAAAACTGGAAAATTTTTGTAAAGAATATGTATTAGTTTACAGAAAAAGCATAAAATAGAAGTGCCCAATGGCTTATAATAGTCTTTGAACTCAACAATGCAACATTTTTAGGTATAACTATATTTTATACAGTTTTTGACAAAACTTTACCTAACTAAAAATATCTGTCTATTGTGTATCTATTCATCCATACATACATCTATCCATCCATAAATTATAAAACAACATCCCTATTTTATTCTTTTCTGGGATATATAGAAAAATGTAATTAAAGTTGAAATAGTTTACGAATGAAAAATAATCACATAACAAGAACTGAGAACTGAGTATGGTGATTTTGCAAATGCTTATCTTTCCATAAAACTAATTTTTAGCTAAAGACCATTCTAGTGTTTGTAAGATTCATTTTTTGAAGTTTTAGCATTCTCTATATGAGTTTTTTAAAGATTTATTTATTTATGCATACAAACTGGGGTGTAGGCCAGAGGTGTGGGGTGGTGAGAGGATTCACCAGTGACAGAGTGGGGAGCAGAACAGGCAGATCGACTGAAGTACACTGCTGAGGGGAGCAGTGGGAGTGGCAAGAGAGGTCTGCTGCACCGTGTGGGCATCTCCCTGGCCGGGTATCAAACTTGTGCTGCAGTGGCTCTGGATAGCTTTAAAGTGCTGCATTTAACCCATTGTGGCACCAACCCCATATATATATATATATATATATATATATATATATATATATATATATATATATATATATATATATATAATATGTATTAATATGTATGCATTAGCTTTATTTGTTACTATTTACTATGATAAATATATTTATTTTTTCTACTTCATGTATCATTTATTTTCATAAAGGTAGGTTTAATAGTAATTTTCATGCAATATATTCAGATTAGTTTTTCTCTGTTATCCTTTATATATCAGTTCACATTTTTAAATGTCCTGATTTTTAGTTGTATACTTGTATGGAGTGTGTATGTGTACACTTTTGTATTTCATTCTTGTTTGTGATCATTCATTTGTCTAGCTTGATGTTGCTAAAACCAAATGTCAGGAAGGGACACCCTGACCCTCAGAATTAAATATCGGACACAACATCAGTTTTTCAACAGTGGCAGTGTAGGGACTCCTTGATCACTGCACTTCATATAATTCCCCATCTTTCTTTCTCCACTTTACTTTAGTCTGCGAGTTGTGTTTTACTTGCCTTCTGTGTCATCTGGGCATACACCTAACCTCCTTAGTGATCTAACTCCCTCCCACCCAGATCTTCCCGTGCCACACATGTTCTAGCTTATCAACTTAGCCAGTGCTGGTAGACAGCTGCACAGAAGGCATTCACTGACTGTGTTAGAAATTTCCAAATTCTTTTTTGTTCTTTTTCAATTTGTTTTTATTGTGGTAAATGCACACAGCATAAAATCATTGCCACATGGGCTGTTCACTGGGCTGCCTGAGTGTCCTCAAGCCATATCAGCTGGCAGCTTCTACAGTAATTAATGAGAGTCGGAGGAGAGGGAGGAGAAGCGGAAGGGAGAATGCCAAAGACAGAAGTCCTAGTCTTTTATTACCCGATCTTGTAAGTGACATATTATCACTTCTGCTGTTCTCCATTGTTCACTGACACTGATGTGGGAGGAGAATTTACAGGGACATGAACCTCAGAAAGAATATGTGATTGGGGAAGGGGTCCTCTTAGAGGTTGCATATCACAGTCTGACTTCAGATCCCAGGGACATCACTTAACATGTACAGAACATACTCAGTATTCTGACCTTTTGTCAAGGTTACAAGAGGCAGAAACATGATCTACTAAAATCTCTTGTCACAGTGTGAAATCCTACCTACTATATTTCTTTTTTATTACTTATTATTTTTTTAATTATATTTATTGAGGAAATGTTGATTTACAATGCTGTATGTAATATAAGTGTATATTTTCACACCTCTACAAATATATGTTACCACACCAAAGCACCAATAATCCACTACCTTAGAACCCCCTCCCTCATTAATCTCACTCCCTGTAACCATGACTGATTGTCTCCTTTCTGCAGTCAAATTTGAATTCAAGTGTCTGTTATAATTTGTTCCTTTGCTTTTTTTCTTTAATATTCTATACACAAATGAAATTATCCATCATTTGTCTTTCTCCATCAGAACCTTTTTACTTAGTGTAATCTCAAATTTCATACATGTTGTTACAAATAGCAAGAGGTCATCATTTTTATATAGCTAAGAGTTTATATCACTGAGTTCCACTGTGTATACCTACTACATTTCGTCATCCACTCATCTGATTTTGGGCACTTAGGTTGTAGCCATAGTTTGGTTATTGTAAAAAATGCTGTAATGAACCTAGGAATGCGTATTTCCCTTCTAATTACTGTTTTTATGTTCTTTAGGTAGATACCTAGGAGTGGAATTGCTGGATCATATATTAGACACATTTTTAACATTTTTAGAAACCTCTATATTGTTTTTTATAGAGGCTAGACCAGTCTAAATTCCCAACAGTATACAAGAAACCCCTAGAAGAGTGTATATCAGATTTGCAACTATAAACATCGTTGATATCTGAGGACAATCCCTAACAAATGCAAACCTTTGTATGTGGAGTTATAAAACAATGTTTGGTATATAATAGCAACCTAGTTATTTGGGTTTCAGTTCTGAATTTGGGGGCAGGGAAACCTTTCTAGAATTTCTTAAGCATAATATTTTTTTAAATGGATAATAATAGCTAATATTTATTGAACACAATAAAGGTGTTGTGCTAAAGGTTTAAATGCTCTATCTTATTTTGTCTTTCAAAAATGTCTGGAATTAAGTAGTGCTACTGCTCCTATTGTACAGAGAAGGAACTGATGCATAAGCAAGTTATCCTGGGCCATCACATCAGGCTCCTAAGGGACAGAATTTGGAGATGAACCCAGTTATCCGTTACTTCAGAGCTTTGACTGTTTAAACACTATTAGATATTATTACCAGATGACCGAAATGAAAGCACAACGATCATTTTTCTTAGAGATTTGCTTTATTCCCACTCTCTTTCCTCCCCAGAAAAAGTATAGCAAGTCTTCGACTGACCTCCTCAGCAGCGTAGCCTCCACCAAATGCAATTCTCGGTCCTATTTTGTGCTGCTTGACACTACTATCACCTCTTCCTTCCCTTTCCTTGCATTTAATGCCAGCGTATAGGCCTTAAGGTATCTATTCTTTCTTTCCTTAATGTTCTGTGTTCTCAGTCTCCATTTTTCTAAGAAGTGCTGACCTACTTTGCACAATTCTTTATAAAAGAAGGTTTGGAGTCTTGTTTCTCAGACTGCTTCAATTTCCATTTCCAACTCATCTGCTTACCTTGCATGTGATTTGGCTTTGAACAAGATGATCTATCTTCTCGCTGTACTTCCAAATTTTGTTCCTTTTTCCCTTCAGTGTAATACCTTTTTTCTTGTTGTTCAAATGTATGATTACTTGTACTATTTCTATCAATTCAAAAAAGACTTATTAAGTGACTTCTTATTTGTAATCACTCAATATTTTCTCCTATTTTGCAACTGTGTACACACAGAAAACAGATCTTTGCAACCAAATGCAGCAAAGCTCTACGAATATTTGTGTCATGCCTATGTTTTATGCTCTCTGTTTGGTAGTGTCAGCTACACATTTATACTTGACCTCAGGAAACCCACAATTAAACAGGAAAATGTATTTCCAGTGAGTTGTAAATTAGGCTGCTATGATTATTATTCAAAGAGGGTAAATCTGGCCTAGTCTAATTGGGAAATGTTGATGAAGTAGATTTTATTCTAAAATTAGGCAAGATTTGTGATGGTATGAAGAAACTGGAGGGATATTACATTATGTAGAAGAAACATCTTTGAAATTTAATTGTAAACACTGAGTATGAAACTCAAAAGTTTCAATTAGTTTTGAATAGCCTTCCTCAATTGGAATGTATGTTATATGGTCCAGAGAGGAAAAACACTGAAAAGTTATATTTAGGTCAGTTTGTATAAGCTTTTAGTGCTCATCCAACAATGGACATATAAATGGAATAGAGACATTGAATATCTCTGTTGTCTAGAAATACCCATATCAAAATCCAAAACCAGATCAAAATACACCTTTAAGTGCATCAATTTTAAATTAATATTCAACAATATTATTTGTGAGTGAATATAGCAGAAAAAAGGCATACTTTAAAAGCAGAGACTTTTTTTTTCAAATTTTTGGGTTACCACTCCTAAAAAGAGCATAAATAATGATTTTTATTACAACAAACTTTTATATGTGTTTTCTGTGATGATGACCTTTTAACCTAGCAAAAAATAATTATTGATGATTATTTATAAACAATATCAAAATATAACTGATTCAAAATGGGATACTGGGATGTGTGTTCAAATGAAATTTTACATGATAATAGTTTACTCAGCTGATAACAGGACAGTATTTTTGGTGTACCAACTCTTGTATAGACTCAGAAACCAATAAGAATGTATGTCTAGGGTAAATTTGGAACCAAAGGTACAAACTTGGGTATTAAATCAGTATTTAATTGAACCCTTGAGAAGGGAGATATGGTAGATGATGGAGGACAAATCAATAAAAGATAAATAAAAGGAAGCACTAGATAAGTAAGTAGAAAACCAAGAAAGAAAAGAGCAAACAAAAGCCAAAGGAGACAATAATTTGAGTTATAGAGAGTGGCCAACCATGTCAATTGTTCTACAGTGGTCAGTAGGAACAGCAGTGAAAATAGGATATTAGACTCCAAAACTTAAAGGTCACTGGAGACATTAAGAAGAGTACTAAAAATGTTTAATGATTGAACACATTCTTGAAATGCACTTGAATTATCTGTACATGCCATTAGTGTGCATGGACTTTGAGAGGTCAGTGCACTCTAATTAGGTTCTTTTGCACTAATACAGCAAAAATAATCCATAAACAATGCAAGATAAATACCATCAAAATAGTAGGCTTTTAAATTAATTTACAAACAAGAAACAGAAAGATCCAATCATTCTCTTAATTCATATCTAAAGAGTTGAAAGAGATTATAATAATATAAAACATTCTCTACCCTTTTTGACAGTAGCTATTATTTTATCTTCATGGATCCTTTGTCTTTGTATGTTCGCAAAAACAATTTATGCACTCTAAATACTATAGATAACCTAAGTTAATGATAATGGCCACAATTATACTCTAATTTAGTTTTATTTTTAAATATGTAGCATTAAATTGAAAGTCTGGCTTTTATTTTCAAGTAATCAATAAAGTAGCATGTGATATTTTTAAGTGAGTTATTAAGTACTATTAGATGCTTTGAAAAATTAAAATTTGCCAAGAGCTAAGGCAGCTGAAAAACAGTTTATGGGGAATGAAAATTCGGGGCTTGTCAAGGGGATGAGAATCTCTAATGCAGACACTGGAGAACAAAAGTTTGGGAATGAAGTGTGCTTAGTATCTTTATAGACTGTGATGGCAATCCTAGCAAAAACACTGGATAGTTTAAACAATATTTACTATCCCATAATTCGGGTCGTGAGAAAATTGAAATTAAGGAAGTAGCAAATTGGTTTCTTTTAAGGACAGCAATGGAGAAATTTGTTCCATGCTTCTCTCCTAGCTTCTGGTGATTTACTTGAATCTTTGGCATTCCTTGACTTCTGCTTTATCACACTCATTTCTGCCTTCATCTTCACATGGCATGTCCTCTGTGTTTATGTCTATGTCTACATTTCTTCTTTTTATAAGGATGCTAGTTATTTGGATTAAGGTCTCAGTCCAGTCCAGAATGAGCCAATCTTGACTAATTATATCTGCAACCTCCCTATTTTCAAATAAAGTAACATTCTGAGATATTGGGGTTTAGAATTTCAGCATACAAATTTTCTGTGAGACACAATTCAAACCATAATGTGTCCCAATGAACAAATCATTTTTGCCAAAGCAAATGATTCATATAGAAGAGTCAAAAAGAGCAGTAAAGTGAAAGATGGGACCAAAAAGGGGAAAAAACTGGGGTCTGTCTATTTGTGTGTGTGTGTGTGTGTGGTAACATTGGTTTACAGTACTGCATATGATTTTGGAGTATAGTGTTACACTTCTTCAGGTGTATGTCTACCATCAACATACCCAGAATCCTCCACCATACTGCATTGGGCTCCCTCTCATCTTTGTTCTCACCGTACTTCTCCCCATTACCAATTATACAGTTGGATTTTTAGGGTTTGTTTTTGATTTGGTTTGTTGGACCCTTTATTTTCTTTCTCTATTCTTCACACATGACTGAAACCATCTGGTATTTGTCTTTTACCTTTTGGCTTATTTTGCTTATCATAAACCCCTATAGCTCCATCCAGGGTATCATGAATGGAAGATTCCATCTACCTTATAGCTGAGTAGTACTCCATTGTGTGTATATACCTTATCTTCTTAGTCTACTCATCTATCCTTTGACACTTAGACTGTTTTTATAACTTGGCTGTTGCAAACATTGCTACACTCAACAAAGATGTAAATCTATCTTTTCAAGGTAGTGTTTTTGCATTCTTCTGGTAGATCCCTAGGAGTGGAATTGCTGAATCATATAGTATATTAACTTTTACTGTTTTTAGAAGTTTCCATAATGTTTTCCATAGGGCTGGACCAGTCTACATTCCCACCAACAGTGTAGGAGTGTTTCTTTATCTCCACACCCTCACCAACATTTGTTTCTAGACTTTTGTTTGTGGGCCAATCTCATAGTGTGAGATGGAATCTCATTATGATTCTTGTTTGCATTTCCCTGAAGATGAATGCTGATGAGTATATTTTCATGTGCCTGTTTGTCATCTGTGTATCTTTTTTGGAAAATGTCTATTTTGTTTTTCTTCTGATATTTTGACTGGTTTCTTTGTTTTCTTTGTATTTAGTTTCATGAGTTCTTTGTAGATCTTGGATATCATTCCTCTGTCAGATGTATGGAATGTAAATATTTTCTTCCATTTAATAGGGTGTCTTTTTATGAAAGTTTTTTTTTTTTCTCTGTGTGGAAAATTTAGGTTGATATAGTCCCATTTGTTTATATTCTCTTTTGTTTCTTTTGCTGTTAGAGACAAATCCACAAAGACATTAACAAAGCCATTGCCATACAGTGTTTTGCCTATATTTTCTCCAATGTATTTCATAGTTTCAGGTCTTACATCCATGCCTTTAATTCATTTTGTGTTTTGTTGTTGTTGTTTTGTGTGGTGTATGGCAGTCATCTAGTTTCACTTGTATCCATTTGATTTTCCACTTTTAAAGAGATCAGATTTGAATCAAAAGATAGATAGCTCTAGTGTGTTACGAACTTATTGTATCCTTAAAAGCTTTTCTCCAAGTGAATGTCAAACAGAAGCACGATGTATAAATTATATTAAAATGGGAACTTTCCTGGTAGTCGTCATATTTGAGATCAACCATTCTCTGTATTCTGCTCCTCTCTGAACCTTATGAGAGTCACAGAAAAATTTAGAGTTCTCTGGAGCAAAGTTTGAAAACTTTCACTTTGGAAGATTACTCTAGAAAAAACAGGTTAAACAAAGAGGAGTAGAAACCAGAATATATTACTGCATCAGTATAGAAATGAGAAAATAAAGTCAGTCGGAGATGGCTCCAGTGAGAAAGAGAAAGTTAATGACTACTAATGCAGGTTGTAAAGTTTGTACATTATTTAATGAATGATAGTAGGGTGGTAGTGGGAAGAAGCAATGATAAAAACATGATTAATATTGTTAATTAATAAGTAATTGCAATGTTTTAGGTTTCCACTCCATGTCAAGCTGTGTCCTACTTGCCCAAGTTCATTATATTAATACACTGGGGTTTGAATATAAAGCTTGGATAGAATTTTGGATTTAAGAATCTCCATTCTTGGGCCTCCCCGGTGGCGCAGCGGTTAAGCGCTGTGCTGTGGAGCTGTTGGCAGCGGCGACGCGAGTTCGATGCCCGGCCTGGGAGAATCCCACATGGCGCGGCAGACCTCTCCCGCCTTGCCCGCTGCTCCCCTCAGCAGTGTATTTCTGATCTGCCTGTTCTGCTACCCTCTGTCTCTGGTGAACCCTCTCACCGCCCCATGCCTCTGGCCTGTACCCCAACTTGTATGTATAAATAATAAAAAAAAAAGAATCTCCATTCTTTATTATACACCACTCTTGCTATCAAAGATTACAGTAATATTTTGAAAGTAGTTGGCTAATGAATAGTTATAGCATTTGTACAATTGTGAAGTGTTAGTGTTTAAAGGTGAATTTTCATTCATCACATTAATTTTAGATAATGGCAAAATAGCAAAGAAGAAATGTCTTGAGGTCAATTACAGACATAACAATTGTACTCAAGACAGTTGTCTGGGTGTCAGTACTCTTACAACACTGTTAGCCAGTGGCCCCACTATCACCGAGGTTCAGTGCTTTACTGGGACTGATAGAGATCAGCATATAGCTGTACTCATGGCTAATAATTTTTTTTTTCAGAAGCACAGGATACACAACTGGATCAATGAGGGAGAGTGACATATCAGACTACTCTGTAAGAATTCATGTGCATGTTTGATATGCTTTCCTGAATTTGTCACTCTGAATGTGCTTCCCTCAGAAATGAAACAATATAACATATACACAGTGTTTATACCCAAGAAAGTAGATTTGGTACATGGAGTTTATGAGCACTTGGGGGGTGGTTGCATAGTCAATTTCTGTATGTGCACAATTGCCAAATTCTAGATTTTCAGAAGGAAGGCAGATGTTCACCATAAATTAAATTGTTTGTATAGTCTAGTCGAGCTTGTATGGGAAAACAGCTTTATCAGTGAAGGGACAGGTAAAAATTTAAGTTCTCATAGACATCCAGTAACCATCTCTGTCAAAACATGTTTTGAATATCTAGTCTGCTACATTAACTCTTTCCTATGCATCTTGTAAAAAAAATAGTTGGATGTTATTCACAAAAACTAAGTGACATGCAACCTGTAAATTAAGAAATATAGAAAAGTAAGACTGGATTCTTGCATTATAACCACATTGATGAGAACAACTATCTATACAAAATCGATGACACATTGATTCTAAAGTCTGAAATGCTGAGATGAGTTAAGATATATAAACAGTATTATTGAATAAAAAGTATTTGGCAATGATCAAGTTCCTGGAAATGAGGGGAAGACTATGAGTTATATGAGCCTGAAAGTATAGTGGGATATCAAATATATATTTTTAAAGATTTATTTATTTATTCATACAAGAACTGGGGTGGAGGTCAGAGGTGTGGGATGATGAGAGGATTCCCTGGAGACAGAGTGGGGAGCAGAACAGATGGCTCGATTGAAGTACGCTGCTAAGGGAGCAGCAGACTAAGCAGGAGAGGTCTGCTGCACCATGTGGGAAGCTCCCTGGCCAGGGATTGAACTCACGCTGCAGTGACTGCGGATCGCTTCATAGGCTGAGTCTTAACTCATTGTGCCACCAGGGAGGCCCGGGGGGTATCAAATATTAATGGTAAATTGTAACTGGTACAATATGTAAACACCTTATCTCTGTAAACCAAGTGGATAAAGAGTCAGGAAAATTGAGTTTATTTTCCCCAACTTTCAAAACGATATGAAAAGAGTCCCACTTTTTATTTCAAAGTCTTATTTTTGAATTTTTCAGTTGATATGTAAAATCCTGATCTTGAATGCTGAAAGCTAAAAAAATAGGACCTACCTATATTGTTCTAAAAATTAAATTCAATAACACAGGTCAACAGTGACATTGTTACTGACTTAAAAAGGCCCTAATCTGTGGTGTCTTGGTGTGCTGAATATGAATATAACCCTCAAAATATTTTATTAGCTCTTGTTTTGAAGCTATTTCATATAATTCATTTTACATTTCACTGTGTAAATTGATCCAGTAGGACTGCAACAACATCCTAAATCAGCCTAGAATGATGTAATATTGCATCGCATTGCATAATACCATCGTGCATACATCATCCAGAGTTGATTGCATCATTTTTCTGATGCAATGCAATATTACTGCCAGGCGGCTGCTGAAGTAAGTTGACGTCAGCAGTGCATCATAGAAAGCACTGTCAGAAAGGTTGAGCATTGAAAATATTTCAGACTTTGTGCAAGACCGTTTAAGCTACTGTTCCATAGAACTGTTGTTATTTTATCCATTTAGACACAATACAGAACAGTAATGCCTCGAAGGTGCTTTAATAGTGTGGACAATTTCTGCTGTATTTGTGGGGAAGTGACATTTTCCAACCAGAAGAAAAGTATCACTTCTCAAGTGAAGAAGGCTTATCAACCTTAATTTGGATGGAAGGTTGGTGACCAAGACAAACCTTGGGCCCCACATATATGCTGTGCTACATGTACAACATAACTTTCACAGTGGTTAAATGACAAAAGATCGTCAATGCCTTTTACAGTCCCCATGGTATGGAGAGAGCCAAACTGCCACATAAAAGACTGTTACTTCTGAACATATGTTTTCTAGTAACATTTCAAGTCCCTGAACATTCACCACTTATTTGCTGTAGCTTTGGTATATGTATGGAAACAACATTGTATACAGAGTAAATAATTTTCTAATCAGTGCACCCGATTAAACCATTTATAACAATACACAACACTGGCAATAATGCAGAATCTAGCACCATGAATATAAGTTTCTATAGGAAAACACATTCACCATTCCAACTGTGGTCATTTTCCTCTATGTACATATTTTGTTCTCAAAAATAATAGCATCCTTTTCAGGCATCCCTAGTGGCACATCAGGTTAAGCGCAGCACTATGAAGCTATCCCAAGCCACTGCAGCAAGAGTTTGATCCCCAGCCCGGGAGCTTCCCACATGGTGCAGCAGACCTCTCCTGCCTCACCCGCTGCTCCTTTCAGCAGTGTATTTCAGTCCATCTGCCTGTTCTGCTCCTTACTCTGTCTCTGGTGAATCCTCTCACCACCCCACACCTCTGGCCTACACCCCAGTTCTTGTATGCATAAATAAATAAATCTTTAAAAAAAAGTCCTTTTCTTGATCTGCCCACATTTTGCTCTTATCTTCTTAAAATCTAGATGAGTTGGTATATTCTTTATCACGGGTCTTTTTTGATAGTACTCATATAATAAGACGGTATGTGAGTGAAAGGGATGGAGGATAGAGAGTAACTGGGGGTGAAGTTTTGGGAATGCATCCAGGTTTACCTTCTAGGACAATCCTTCACTTGTTCCTCTGTATCAAAAGGAAAATAAAATCAAATACTATATTGTGTAATTTGAGATTTTATAGACATTATTGCAGGAAAAAGTACAAAAGAACTAATTGACAATTTGAAATAGGGAAATTGTCTAGACAATTTAAAATATTTCCTCATCTCACAAATACACACACTATCACACCACTCATTAATCAAATAGCTGATTTTTTTAATTAAAGGCTATTGAGACTAAATTTAAATTAGAGGGAAAAGTGCTTGTGTGTTTACAAGTTCCTATGTGCCCTTTTTCACAACCCTTAGCTCTGGGCAATTTCTCTGACCAGAACTTCTGCTATGGAACATATCTTTGCTTTTGCGTTAAATGTCCAGCTTTTTACCATACTTTGCCAGACCAGTTGTTTGAATTTGATTGTGCTCTGGGGACTGAGATTCTGTTCCTGTAGCTGACATGCAAATAACCCTATCAACAAATGTCTAACTTAAGCAAACATATTTATTAACAAGAAAGTTGCTTAAGGACATCCCTGCCTACTTGATCCTTGCCACCATTCTCTGTGAATTGCTGTTTTGAGCCTGCCTTTGGCAAGGAAAGTCCTCTCCATCCTCAGGTTCCGCTTCACAATTGTTCTGCTGTCCCTGCGGTGCGCCAGCAGACAGGTCATGATGAGTGGGGTACAGGATAGTGTCATGTGATCGAGGTCGTGGTTTGGCTAGTGAGGCTTAAGGCTATTTTTCTGAGTCTTTTTTCTAGGAAAAATACTTGGTTACAGTCCAGTCTTTCTCCCTGCTTGAAAACTACAGCTGTGGATCAGATGAAGAAAATTTAAGTATGATCTAGAGAAATGAATTCCCTCACCAATGTTTACTTGACATCAAAGTGTCTTCTGTGCTAACCAAGTTTTGAATGATACTCTAGTGTTTTATATGCAAACATAATTTCCAGTTGAGCTTGATACCTCAGGGAAAAATGATATTGTTAGTTGTTTTTCACAACCTTCCAACCTTTTTCAAGCATCACATTGTTCTTAGTCAAACTTTAACAGATAAATGCTTTTATTTATTTATTTTTGCTCACTCTTTGACAACTAGTAATTTTTAGGCATTTTTAAAATAAAATCATTTTGATTGCACAAATTATTTTGATGGATTCACTTTGTAAGGCATTGAAAAGTCTATAATCGACTGATTATAAGACTTTTAAGTACAAAATAGCCTGGGGCTACTGTGAACACCTGATTTTACCAGTGCTTAAGAACTAATGGAGCAAGACTAGCCTGAACAGATCCAGCACCAAATTAAAATAGAATATTAGAAAAACTTGTAACCTTTATTTGGAAACCAAAATGTATCTCTGGCAGTGTCATTGTCTGGTTTTCTGGAGCCTGAAACTTATGTAAGTCATGTCTTTGTAAGAAAACCATACAAAATTATGTGTGCAGATTTGACCCCAGGCCATTGAAGGAGTGCATAGACAGGAAACCCTGAAGTTTGTTTCATTATCTTCTCTCTGCACTCTAAACTTCCTTCTCTGCTACTTATTTATCCTGTCCTTATCTCTCAATTCCAGGGATTGCTATGCCTCTTAGAAAAAATCTCTACCATTGTTTTTCTCCAGTATGTAGAATTATTTAACATCCTTATCTCAAACTATCCCATTAGAACTTTTCCTTCCCCTTCACAAGACAATAAGTTTTCCAAAAGCAAAACCCCATCTACTCTTAATTTACACATACCCAGCTCAGTCCCATAACTAAATCAAAAAATATATATTTTTATAAAATAACATTTAAAAAGAAATAGTGTGAATCATTAGCATGATTTTTGTCATAAATTATATACATGACACATATTAAATAATGGTGGCAGTCTTGTCCATGATTATAGCAGCAGCAATGATAGTCATTATTTAGTATCGATAGTAACAATTAGCATTACATGTACAGGACAGGTCTTAATTTAATTTTTCCCCCTATATCTCAATTTCAGGCCATAGCTTTTTCTGCTCTTTGGAAGTTTTTATTGTTGGTAACATGGGGACCAGATAATTAATGTGAACATTTTAAAATCCATACCTATTTTACTCTTTCAACCCTGATTAGGACAAAGCTTGTACTTTCAGGTACACAAATCACCAAAGTCACAAACAGGTATTTTAGAAATGTACTCATTCTGAGCTTTATTTTGATATTTTGGTGTATTGAGTTGGTGTTGTAACAAGGGTTACTGAGGGTCGCAGTCTGAATGGGTCTGTTTGAAGAAGTGGAAGCAGAGAATGCCATCCTTCTCCCTCTATCTTTGTGGCTGGAGAGAAAAAAAAAATATTGGGGTGTCTTTTGTAGTCAATAAGGCACCTACTTTGGATTGACTTAAATAATTAGATGTAATACCCAAGTCATAGAATTATTGCTTAATGAAGGATGTAGGATTTCAAAGAATACTTACACTTGGAACTAACACACACACACACACACACACACACACACACACGCACACATTTGGACAGAAGGGAAACAGAAGGTATTTACAGGCAGAAACAATAACAGTAAGATAGGAGTTAACAAAAAGTTAAAATTAACTCTAACTGATGTTATAATTTGGATATTCTTGAATGGACTTTTTTTTCCTTCTTAAGTCTCTTGTCAATATTATATTGTTAGCCCTACAATTACAGCCTTGTCAGGAGCGTCGTTATCAACCACACTATTTTCAGTTGTGCCACTTTTTTATTTAATAATATTTGCCTATTTTAATTTTAGTCTGAACCAAATATAATTAGGAAGTAAGTCTGCTTAAAAATCAAAATGCATCCCAAAGCCAACTCTAAAATGATTTTGGAATCATTCAGTATTTAGGATTATCTGCACTACTACTGCCTTCCAAAAAAGAGATAATTTAAAATATAATCTGTATGAATTTGGCATATTTAATCATTAAGTCAGCAGTTGGGTTGAATGTTGATAATCAAAACCGTTATATAAATATGCTGTTGTACAAGCTGACAGTAAGATTAATCAAGGATATTACAAACAATATACCTGTTAACATTCAGTTGACATTTCAGAATGATTATTTGGTACAAACCTACATTCTTACTCTTCAATAAAAAACATTGAATTATGTTATCAAATATAATTGGAAATCTCTTTTGTTTATCTCTTGTATTGCTCTCTAAACACTATACTATTCCTTTTCTCTTAGAACCTGTGGGAACAATTACTTTGGAAGGAGAAAGAGGAAAGTGGCAGGAGTGGGGGAAAGGGTTTAATATTTGGTCTGGAAATTATATTCTTTAAGTGATGCAGAGAAAGTCCTTCATTTATGGGTTAATCATTGGCTTTTTGAAAAGACTTTCTGAAGAAATATCATATTTGATTATAGAGTGTCCTTAAATTTTTATGTAATAGTAATTTAAAACTGTAAGAACTTTTCTGAAAATATAACATGTTTAATATGTGTTGTTGTGGTGCCTAAGAACATTATAAAGAAATGATTTTGCATCTAATAGGTATCCTTCAAAGTGTATGCCTACTGTGACCTTTAACACTTTAGTAGTACAATAACTATGCAGAGACTTTATATTCAGAGAAACCAAGACTGAAATATTAGTAATGTCACTGTGGCTAATTAGTTGACTGCTCAAATACTTAGTTTCCTCATCAGTATAATGGGGGTAACAATGCTACTTAAATAACAGTAGTGTTTGTTAAAAATGGATAATACTTAGAACAAGTACTCGACTTTCAGTAACCATTCAACTATCCGAGATACTGTAATCATTGTGTTTGTTATTACTGCTGCTATTATGTTAATCATGAATAGTAGGAATTTTATCCATAACCATGCAAAGTCATACAAAATCTGACATATAGAAGAGACTCAAAAATTATTTGCTATAAAACATTTAGAATTAAATGTCTGTTTCCTTTTTTTTTTCTATGCAACATTAAAATATCTCTTGGGAGTTTGTGTGCCTTAGTGCAGAGTTCTCTTTCATTCTAAACAGACCTGTGTTTCTAATCTACTATTTTAATCTTGTACAATTATAGTAATAAACTCTTGAAGGAAACATTATAAAAGACTTTGAAATGGGTCCATGGGTGTCTTCAAAGGAAAATTAGGTATTTACTAAACATGTTTCCTAGGTTTTCTGATGCTGACAGATCTCTGGCACTTCTCATCATGTGGAACTATTGCATAACTCTACCTTGTCGATAACGCCAATCCAAATGACTATTTACCATAGGCATACAAATTTATTTTGTTCTAGTAAAATATACTTGATCTCTCCATGTGGAATATATGACTTTTGCAACTCTTTGGAAATTCATTTGACTATTGTTAGTGTATGACTGTGTGTGTGTGTGTTTAATTTTCCTTAGAACCATTTGTAATATCTTAGAGGATCCCTCACTAATTAGTTAAGCAGAATATTGTTTTTATTATTCTTTTTTATTAAGATAACATTGGTTTACATCCCTGTGTGTTTTAGGAGCACAGGTTTATACCTCTTCAAATGTCTGTTATCACATCATGCCCACCACCATGTACCACCAAAGTACCAACCTACAATATTTCACTGGAAACCCCTTTAATCTTTGTTCCTACTCTTTTTCTTCCCCTCTGAAAACCCTAGTTTGCAGTCAAAATCCAAAGGATCATTTGGGTTTCATTTTGTATGTTCTTTTGCCTTGATCCTTCATACTGACATATGAGTAAAATCACCTGGTATTTCTTTCTCCTTTTGGCCTAGTTTACTTAGTGTAACCTCAAGCTGCATTTGTGTTGTCAAAATGGCCATTTTTCATCATTTTCTTTTTTAATATAGCTGAGTAGTATTCATGTACCACATTTCTTTTATCACTCATGAGTCTATGGACACTTAAGGTGTCACCTTATCTTGGTTACTGTAAGTAGTGTGACAATGAACATAGAGGTGCATATATATCTTTGATCCTAGTTCCTTATTTGGTTTCAGTCAGGATGGCGTTTGCCCACACAGGTGCTAGGCAGACAAAAGGAAGCCTAGATGATATGCCTAGTAGAGTCTGTTTATAGAAAGTCTTTCCCTCATTCTTGCTACTTATAAGGTTTTAGTTTCAAAAAGAAAAAGATGTAAATTTTAATTTAGTCTCTGCCCCTTCATTGATTTGTTCTTTTAGTGGTCAGACCCAGGATCTCTGCTACCCAGTAGGTTCCTATTGTTCTCCAAATGAATGCCTCTTAGTTTTCTACTCCCACACCCATACATTTATCTAATATTGGGGCATCTGAAGTGGGAATAAGCATGTCAGTCCCTAATGTCCCTCCTGACCTTGGGTCACAGTACCCCAGTAGCATTCCTGACAAGACTATCTTAGACTTTCCCACCCTTCTGATAGTTTTTGTCACTTTTCCATATGTGTACTATTCCTCAATACTTCAGTTCTTTTTCAAAGGCATTTGTTCTAATATAGATGCATATTTGGTGTGTCTGTGGAGAGGGGTTGCTTCCAGGATCTTGCTTGTCCATCATCTTGAACCTGATCTCCCCTAAATAAAATCTTTGATGTATGTGTTTTTCATAACTTTATGAGAATTATGATTATACTCTCTTCAAGCACTATCCTTTTAAACACTCAATGCATTTTAGTTACTGTTAGTATCAGAATTGTTCTAAACAATTTTTCATGAATTAACTTTAGGAGTCAGATACACTGCACTCTAAATGCTTGATATCCTTTTAAAAGACTTGTAACAGATGTGTTCAATCCAATGTACCATAGAAGGCCAAGACTGTAAATGTGGTTAAAATAATGTTTTGAATCTCTAGTTGTTTGACCATGGGCAAATTGCTTACATTTTCTCTTCTAGGAAATGGAGACAATAACCTCTGCCTTTTAGGATTATTGTTGAGATTGATTGCGATAGTGGAGAAATGCAGTTAGCTTCATACCAAGCACTTCAACAAAGAGTAGTTATTTTTATTATGGAAATTCAGTGTCTGACCAAATAATCCATTTCACTGCTCAGCATTTCTCATACTTAGCAGGTGTTTCTTTCTCAGGACTCTAATTTTGCCTATTGTAACTTTCATTTCTTAGTTTGGTTGTCTGTTTTATTTGGTTTTATTTTATTTTACTCTTTACCAAATGCATAGATCATTTTTTTAAACATGAGTTCTGTTTACATTCCGAGTATCTGCATCAACCTAAATATTCTTTCTTTCTTCATCTGTTTTTAATATGGCATATATCCCAGATTCTTTCCCTTCCTGGTTGCCCTGCAGTTTGTAAAAAAAAATCCTCAAAATATTTTTTCCTGAGAAGCTTAACATCAAATCCTAGTTATGAACTAAATTAAAACATATAAATAAACCATTACTGACAGGCACATATTTCTGAGAATTTAAATTTATTAAATTTAAAGAATACATTATATTCATTAATTGTGATATTAGATTTTTGGTGTATAATGAGCTTATAGCCAATGAAAAATTCAAGATTTTTTTTTTAATAAACATTACTTTATTTTTCAATATTTATTCATTTATACATAGGAGAACGAGGGTGAAGGCCAGAGGTGTAGGGGATGAGAGGATTCACCAAAGACAGATTGGGAAGCAGAACAGGCAGAGGTACTGAAATACAATTCTGAGGGGAGCAGCGGGTGAGACAGGAAAGGTCTGCTGTGCCATATGTGGAACTGGGATCGAACCCAGGCCTTGCAGTGATAGCACTGAGACTTAACCCCTATATCACCCAGAGAGGCCCAAGTCATGTTTTTAAAAGTAAATATCACATGGGTTAAAATATGTTGTTTGTTAACAACATGTGATGTATAAATTTTAAGACATTTGTATGGAGGAATTCTAATAGTAAATGACAACATGTTAGATGAAATAAAAACAATTTAATTCTGGGTTTTGATCATTCTTTTTTTTAAGATTTATTTATTTATGCATACAAGAACTGGGGTGCAGGCCAGAAGTTGGGATGGTGAGAAGATTCACCAGAGACAGAACGGGGAGCAGAATAGGCAGATTGACTGAAGTACACTGCTGAGGGGAGCAGCGGGCAAGGCAGGAGATGTCTGCTGTGCCATGTGTATTAGCTCCCTGGCGGGGGGATCAATTCAGGGCATATTGGTAACAGCACTGAGAACTTAACCCCTAGGCCACCAGAGGGGCCCCATTCAAGACTTTTTAAAACTCTTTTTAATGCCATCACATTTAATATTGTGAATTAAGAGTTAGAAAATGTGTATGTATCATTTGTTGTAATAGTCAATATTATTAGTTAACATGTTAAATGATTATTCTATGCCAAACACTATTGAAGTGTTTTGGTCTCATTATCCACTTTTATATATAGCACACCCTTTCAAATAGATAGTCTAAGAAATTAAATAACGGGCCTCCCTGGTGACGCAGCGGTTGAGCGCTGCGCTGTGGAGCTGTCGGCAGCGGGAGATGCGAATTCGACTCCCAGCCGGGGAGAATCCCACATGGTGAGGCAGACCTCTCCTGCCTCGCCCGCTGCTCCCCTCAGCAGTGTATTTCTGATCTGCCTGTTCTGCTCTCCACGCTGTCTCTGGTGAACCCTCTCGCCGCCCCACGCCTCTGGCCTGTACCCCAGCTTGTATGTATAAATAAATCTTTAAAAAAAAAAGAAATTAAATAACATATATGAAGTATACATTATTTCCTTCAGAAAAGTGGGAGGATATTCATAAATCTTAGAAGTTTCTGTCAGTCACTGAATGACTTAGCTCTACTTTAATCATTGCTTCCCTAATCATTGCCATTGAGACTCTCTGACCTACATAGGGTAAGATACAGCTGTCCTATTACATCTATTTATTAGATATTCTTATATATTTTTTCCCTATAATATGAAGTTTTAGTAGTCTCTGACCTCCAGAACCATGAAAGAATAAACAGCTATTTAAGCTACCAAGTTTCTGATTGAGCAGCTTTAGGAAATTAATGCATCATCCATGGATTATCACAGTCAACAGATATGATAAAGAAATAACATCAACTTTCTAACTTCTCAAGTTTTTCTTTTAGCATTTGTAAAAATGGGTTCATCTACTGTCACAGAGGCCTCTATACTGAAATTGTCATTTACTTTTATGTATCATTCTTTCATTTCAGAACAGCTTATTGAGTACTTGTAATACATACAATGTTGTGGTGAACCAAAGAGAAAACACACATTCACACATACCTCTCTGCTCCAGAGGGGTTTATACTTGATGGATGGGTAGATAGAAATTAAATTATATATTATTTAGTATAATTAACAGAATATGGAAAGAAGTATCGTAGAAAGTGATATTGTAAATAAAATATCATAGACTTGAGTGAAGTGACGTTTTAAAAATTCTAGAAAGGAGTGGGGCCTCCCTGGTAGTGCATTGGGTTAAGCACAGTGCTGTGGAGCTGTCAGCAGCTGTAGCAGGAGTTTGACACCCTGCCTCACCTGCTGCTCCCTTCAGCAGTGTATTTCAGTCGATCTACCTGTTCTGCTCCCCATTCTCTCTCTGGTGAACCCTCTCACCGCACCACACCTCTGGCCTGCACCCGCAGCTTGTATGCATAAATAAATAAATCTTTAAAAAAAATCTAGAAAAGAGTGAGTACATCATGATTACATCTAGGGTGAAATAATTCTAAACAGAGGGAATAGCCAATGCAAAGGCTCTGAGTAATGAATATGCTTAATATATTTAAGAAACAGAATGATGAGACCAAGGCTAATAGTGATGGAAATCAAAGGACAAGAACTTCACTTTGAGTGAAACAGAGCAATTGGAGGGTTTTCAAGAGAAGTGTTTTGAAATGACACAAGCTTAAATCAGGGGCTTTTAATCATTTGTGTGTCATGAATTCCTTTGATTGAGCAGGATGTTTTAACGTTCCATAAGACATATGTAAAGAATTACAATGTATGTGTGCAAGAATACAAAATAAACCCTATAGCAATTTTTGTGATAATAGTTTATGTAATTATTAAAAATATAACAATATGTGCATTAAATGCTGTAAATTTGAAAGAATTATGGATAAATTATCTTTAAAGAAATCTATGACAACTTAAATATGACATGAAAAGATCTGTTTTACTTGGTGAACAAAACATAGACCCTGTTAACATTAGTAGTAGTAGTAGGACATGTTGCCTGTATTCAATTTAGTGTAATAACTACCTAAATTCTATCTAAATTAATAACCTTGGAAATATAGCAAGAGTAAAATATAAGTAAATAAAACTTAATAGAAAAATGACCTTTTCTCTTGCACGTGTGTGTGTGTGTGTGTGTGTGTGTGTGTGTGTGTGGTGGCAAATGAAGAATAGAAGCAGAAATATTAACAATCTAGTTATCATGTCATTTAACAGACATTTACCAGCTAGAAGTTAAACAATTTTTATAATCATGTGGCTATTTCAGTACATAATAGTAAACTTCCTACTTGAATATAGGAAAGAGAAAAAGTCTAAATCAATTGTGTTATCTTGAACTTTTGTCTCTCATGTTAAGTCCATGCAATGATAGATACAGATATGGAGAAACTTAGGTTTTATTCCCTTTTAATCCATACTATTAGTATACGTCTATCATATCAATATATCTCTGTCTATTTTTTCCCTATATGTTAGGTCATGTGTTGGATTTTTCATTAAGTAACCAGTTATTCTAGATTTAGGTGATAAATGCTAAGGGTGACTTCCTTTTTGTGCAGGGGAAATATTTATTTGGGAGATACAAATACCCACACATTTTATTTCCCAATTTATAATATACATTTGTTCTCTTATATTTAAAATAAATCTTGATAAAAACATAAAATTCAATTAAATATTATCAATGTCCTACTTGTGTTTTATCAATGCCCTACTTGTGCTATGCTATTCCAATTGCAATCCAAACCTAAAATAGCTTAATTTTAAAAAGGAAATACACCTACACAAATTTGCACTGTATCTTTCCCCTTAAGTGGTAAAGAATCAAAACTGGTAAGAATCAAAAGTGGTAAAGAATCAAATTTTAACAAATATCTAATTTTAAATGCCTTACATCATGTAGGTCTTAAAATATATCAGATCCACATAATTCTGGAACTGACAACAAAGTTTTGGGTTAATTTTCAATCTTTCTTGATCAAATCAAGAAGAACCAAATACATCTATTTTTGAAATTTCATGTTGTAACCAAAACTACAAATTAATTTTGTTCACATAATTACTTACAAGCAACATACTTTCATGGACCTCACTCAAATGACTCACTCAGAATATGCTAGAATGTTCTACTTTTCATACTTCACATTCTAACTCCTAAAATTCAATAAATGCACATTACAACCAAGCATGTTACAAAAATATTGTGCTACATATGTGACACTAAATATATGGAAACTATATTCACTTATTTGTGATTTTTACACTTACAGTATTTGTGTATGGCTAGTCCACATTTTGAAACATCTGTATACACAAAAGGAAATAGAGTGTGTGACTTCACTTTTTAATTCTCCTATATTTACTGCTTCTGTAATAGGCTTTGACCTAAACCTTGTCCTTGCCACAGGCTATGAAAGATCGTACTTGAAAGTTTTTTTTTTTTAATCCAATCAGTCGTGGTCTGAGAAAGAATCTGAAAACCCTCTCCCTTTAAGAAAAGTAATAAACTTTCAAGCAAGGTTAAGACAGTAATAATATCAGACCATTATAATTCCTTAGAAAATTCTATAATAAAATTATGTATCTTTCCATATTTCTATTGATATTCTAATAAGAACTTGAAATTTAAAAGTTGGAAATATAACATATGAATCAGCTTAACATTTAAGAACATGCATTATTAAAAAGGTGTTGTTAAAATGTCATATTGTAGGAACTACATTAGCATTGTTTTAAAGGTTAGCTATATTACATGTGTCTTGCGAATCTCAAGGAATCTATAAAATTTAACTATATATGCATATATGTATATTTCATATCTATATATTTCATCTCTCTTGCTTTACACACACACACACACACACACACATACACACACAGAGAGAGAGAGAGAGAGAGAGAGCGCGAGAGAAGGATAGAGAGAAAGAGACAATATCATTTTATAATGTCAGGTATCTCAGTCCCACCTAGCTAGTAACTGGATAGAGTGAGTGCAGTGATTTTGTAAATTGCCTTTATAGCCTAAGAATCAGGAAAATATAGGAAAGCTTTTCTGCTTCTTTGGCCGAAAGTGGTTCTTTGCTGGATCCATATCCTATTTCCTTTGACCCCTTGAATAGGGTGGCTCAGCTGTTCTTTGCTTTCATGTCTTATCTCATTTTATCCTAACAACTCTATAAAGGCACATATTATTCTCTCCAGTTTATGGCTGATAAAACCAAGGGATTGAATGACTTCTATAATGGCACACTGTGGTTCTTTCCACCTTTAGAGTACTTTGATTCCTGCAGCATTTTCAGAGTTTATCAATGGAAAGTGGAATTGAGGCTATCTGCATCAGAAGCAAATCACTTGGGATTACTTGTTAAAGAAAAAAAAAAAGTAAATTTCTAATAACTGTCCTCTCAAAATCTCAATGCATAGACACTAGAACTTGCATTTGCACACACAATCTAGATCATTATTTTGTTTACTAAAAGGCTAAGGCTATGGCTAAGAGTTAGTGAACCCCAGATTCCTGACAAATGAGTCATTGCCTGGAGCTTTATTTAACATGCAGTTGTGTGCACCAGTATTGGCATAAATGGGAGCTCCTCAGAAATCTGAAATACAGGCCTCACAGCTGAACTTTAACACGATTTCTAAGTGATTCGTGTGCATATTAAAGTGTGAGAAGCATTAAGTTCTAAAGATGTTTTCATTACTCACTCTGTTAATGTCTTTCAAACTTTTCTGATAGTAATAATCACTAGGGAGTCCTTGTCAAACATAGCTATTCCAAACTACTCCCTGGGGACTGTTCCTCTAGGTTTGGGAATTGTTTGGAAACTGTATGTTTAGAAAGCACACCACGTGATCATTAACGTTGGCTAGTCTGAAAAACACTATTCTTCTGTCTTTAACAGGAAGTCTCTGATGAATGTCCTTTGATTTTTGGAATTCAGAGTTGGTATTTGAGTTATTGATCAGCACTTGTAGCAAATGATCTGTGTCTGTGCAGAGGCAGCTTGGTGTGGAGATGATGAACACAGGGCACAGGAACCAGGTGGTCTGGGTGTGGACCTGGCAATGCCGCTCCACCGCTCTTTCCTTCCGTTTCCTCATTTATAAAATAAGGACAATAACCACATATTTTTCAGGGGGTAGTTGCACAGAATAAATGAGTTTTTCTGAAAAGCACTGAAAACATTTTCCATTTGCTTATTCTTAATATGTAGCCTCCCTCGCAAAAACACTTTATAACAGAGCTCTTGAAATTGTATATTTGTACCTTCTCCAAAAATGACAGTGTTTCTTTTCCATCTTTCCTTCCTGAGAGAAAAATTAGATTTTTGCATTTAGATTTCTGCATTCTGGGTTATTTTACTGTCTTCTCTCTCCCCTCACATGTAGGGAAAAAAAATAATGTATGCTTGAAATTTTGGATATGAAAATCCTCCTTAAAACCGCCTGTTAGGGCCTCTCTGGTGGCGCAGCGGTTAGGCGCTAGCTGTGGAGCTGTAGGCAGCGGCGACACAATCTACGCCAGGTGGGTGAGATTCCCACATGGCTTGGCAGACCTCTCCTGCCTCACCCATTGCTCCCCTCAGCAGTGGATTTCCGTCAATCTGCCTGTTCTGCTCCCCACTCTGTTTCTGGTGAACCCTCTAGCCACCCCACGCCTCTGGTCTGTATCCCGGCTTGTATGCATAAATAAATAAAATAAAAAAACAAAACAAAACAAAACAATTCCTGCTAACTTGTACCCCAAAAGTAGTTGCAGTTATTCCAACCTTACCCCTGGCCAGGTGTGTGTAATTGTCCCTGCCTTATGATAGAAAAAAGAAAATATTTTAAAAATGAAATGTATAAATGTGGTAGATATAATTGTCAAATATTGAGCAACATTTGTTAAAATGATTTAATTTAGTCTGTACAATGGCCCCGCAAAGACTCTTTAAGAGACATCAATGTACAGAAAGGTTATATATTTTTTCCCAAGGCCATACAATCAAAGTCTAGGAAATCCTAATTCCAAAGCCAGATTTGTTGGTCTCTAATGCAAGTGCTTTTCCCATTAGCTGTATATTCTTTATATTTTAGAAAGAAATTGAGGGCATGTAGAGAATGAAGCACAGTGCACGATGACACGTTTTAAGAGAAGGGTGATCAATTACAGATGTTGTTAATATAGCTAACAATTTTTGATGGTTGCAGTGAGTTAAACCTTACAAGTATTACATATATTAACACATCCAATATCTGAAGTAGGTGTCATTATTATCATAGTGCTCATTCTACAGATGAAGAAATTGAAGACAGAAATGTTAAGTAAATAGCTCAAGGACACAATAATGATATGTTAGCACTGGAAGCGTAGCAGCACCATTCTAAAACTGAACTCTCAACCACTACACTGCATTGCTTCAGTTCTGAGCTGCTAAGCTCATTTTCTACCTCCAGTCATCTGGGCAGCTAGTGGGCAAAAGTTAATCCATTAGAAATTCAAGTTTTGATATTTGCAAAAAACGAAATCAGGGGCTTCCCTGGTGGCGCAGCGGTTGAGCGCTGCGCTGTGGAGCTGTCGGCAGCGGCGATGCGAGTTCGACGCCCAGCCAGGGAGAATCCCACATGGTGGGGCAGACCTCTCCTACCTCACCCGCTTCTCCCCTCAGCAGTGTACTTCTGGTCTGCCTGTTCTGCTCCCCACTCTGTCTCTGGTGAACCCTCTTGCCACCCCACGCCTCTGGCCTGTACCCCAGCTTGTATGTTAAAAAAAAAAATAAAAAAACAAACAAACAAAAAAAAATCATCTGCAAAGATTTATTTCCTAAGGTTTCATTTAAGCAAGCATGTTACGTTTTATAACCCATTTCTACCTGATTTAATTCTCAGTTCTACCACTACCACTCTTCTCAATGAGACTGCCAGGGTCCAAGAAGGAATTGATTGTTTTCCATTATTACACTGATACCGGTGTACAAGAATTTTTACAGCAGTGAAGTAGATTTGTAATATTTAGTCATTCCAGAAGAGTTCAGTTTCTAAAGGTTTAATTTGACAAAAGCAGGGATTGAGACTTAAAGAATGTTGAGTGTGTCAAAGTCTTTCTAAAATGGCAAGAGCAGAGTCAACTCTTCCAGTGTTTGAGCAGGATGAATTGCCTCTTTTGGCAAACACCCCTTATACCTTTTTCCAGCTTTTAAAATAAGCCATGTGGCTTAGAAGGAGACTAGCTGTAAGACTGATCTATACTGAGTACACGTTGGTGGGAATTATTTTGAGAGAAATTAGGCCACCTTAGAATCCAGGCAGAAGAAAGAGGGGAATATTTGAGAATCATTGTTCTGTTTTTTCCTTGTAACTGAATTATCTTCTGGCTCATGAAATTATTGAAATCTAGCCTATTTGCATTTTCTTTAATTTTAGCTTTCCTGTTCCCTTGTTGTGACTTTTGGAATTTGGATTCAACAAAATTAACTTTATCTGAGAAGTCTGCCTCCTCCACAACGTGGGTAGGGTTAATCATCCTCTATTATGAATCTAGGATTTATCATGGTTGTAAAACAACTGTGTATCTGTTCTATTTCAGTCTAAATTTGTTTTTTTCCTGGAAAGCAGTAGCCTTCATTTTCTCATTTAAAAAAATCCCCAGTGCCAATATATGGGACTTAATGCAAAAGTGATAGATAATTTTTGGTTGAATGGTATATTGTTGGATAAATCGCAAAAATAATATTCCCATTGTTTTTGTCAAGGTAAACACATAATATCTGTCACTAATAAGATTGGTATTAACTGCACACATAAAATAATAAGAAACGAGGCTGCTATGCCAAGTACCTGTTCCAAGTCTACCTGTGAACTCAGCTGTGACCTGCTATTTTTCTAACTGTTCTGTTTCTGGCGGCATGAAACAAGTTAAGCCATCACAGCTGGTCATTCTGAATAGTGAACTGCTTGTCAATTTCAGAAATAGGAAAGAGATTTAGTACAAAAGGATATATCTGATCTGCTTCTCTCCTTCAATAGTACATGTGTATTCATTGCTGCAACCACCCTGTTATTTACTCACAATTACTTTTTTTTAATTGATGTTGCATTATAACATCATCTGAGCTTCAAGTATGCATTGTTATATATCAATATTGGTATGAAATACATAGTATTTATTACTAAAGTCCAGTTCTATCCTTCATCATACATTTGACCCCTGTGGCCCAATTCTATACCTTCTCTTCTATTAGCCACTAATTTTGTCTTATAGTCTATATGTTTACTTTTATTTAAAGCATTGTTTGTTTGTTTCTCTATGTACCACATGAGTGAAACCACCACATATGAGTGAAATTATAGTGTTTCCATCTGAATCATTTCTGACTCTAGGTTCACATGTTCAAGATGGAAGTATTTCATTTTTCGTGGCTAAATAGTATTCCATCATGTAAACATAAAGCACATCATAATCCAATCATCTATTGACTGGCACTTACGTTTATGTCCCTTTGAATTAGTGCTTTTTTGTTTTTTCTGATAAGTAACTGGAAGTGGAATAACTACTCACGATTATGTTAAATAACCATAATCAGTAGTTTTGGATATCAGAATTACCTGGAAGATCACACAACAGCTGGAGTTAGAGTTAAAATGTAAAATTATAATATAAAAGAAAAGATAATGTATCTAATCTGATGCATTACATGATCTATCTGAACTCTAAAGCTTCCATTTTATAAATGAAGAAATGAGTTCACACAGGCTAAATGATTTGTCCACAGCCACACAGCTAGGAAGTTGCAGATATAAATATGTATTTACAGATTTTTTTTAAAGATTTATTTATTTATACATACAAGCTGGGGTACAGGCCAGAGGCGTGGGGTGGCGAGAGGGTTCACCAGAGACAGAGTGGGGAACAGAACAGGCAGATCAGAAATACACTGCTGAGGGGAGCAGTGGGCCAGGCAGGAGAGGTCTGCCGCGCCATGTGGGATTCTCCCTGGCTGGGCATCGAACTCTCATCGTGCGCTGCCGACGGCTCCACAGCGCAGTGCTCAACTGCTGCACCACCAGGGAGGCCCTATTTACAGATATTTTTGATTTAGAAAACTAGAATCATTTCATTTGCAGATTGGAAATATAATAAATAAAAAATGAAAAGTAGAACCCTCACAGACTGTTACTCATTCTGTTATCAAATTATACCTGAGAGAAAGGCTTTATTAAAAAGAAAAAAAAAAACTTCAAAAGAATCACTGAAGTTAATAATAATTGTTACAATAAATTTGAATCTTCTACTGGTATGAGAAGCCAAATTTGAACTGCTCAAATTATTAACACCATTTTTTATTTGAATAGAATTATTCAGAAAAGACCATGACATTTATTAACTAATTTTACTTTTAGAAAAACTTTAAAACATCAGTTTCTCCATTTTACCGTTATAGTAGATGCTGAAACTCAAGCAGTGTGTGTAAGGATTTATGAAGGTAAAAAGTCCTAGAATCCATAACTTTCCATATGTTAAATCCTTATGAATGAAAATTTGTTCACAAATTAAAAATTTTCATATATCAAATACTAAGTGAAGAGCAAATCCAGTTCATGGGGATCTTTTTAAAGTATTTTGATAAAATTCAATTTAAACTTTATCTGCGTTAAAAAAAAAAACTGTGAGAAATTTCAAAATTATGTTTTCATGGTGAAACTCTAATGTTTAAAGAAACAAGATAGTACTTTCTAACATTTTTTTCCTCAAAATTAGCTAGTCATTATTTCTATATTAAGTGATTTTTTGCCAACTTTTTTTTTGTTTTTTGTTTGTTTTAATTAAACTAGCGGATGTCCACTCAGTCTTTCCTTTGGCAAGGCAGAGCTGCTGGTTGACCTTGATTAGCTTGGCAAATTGAGACAAAATTGCTCATCTCCTCATTAAAAAGATAAACAATCCGAAGCAAATTATCTTCCCCATTTTTTTTTACTTATACTTTTAAAATGTTTCTTTAGTTTCTCAGATTTACTTTTCCAATTATTGTGGGTTATTTATTTATTTTTTTGAATGGTTGGGGGAGTCAACTGTTTTCCAATATGCAGAACATATTTACCTTAGAATTAATTAAATGTATAAGCACTGTGATATAATATCATAGTCCTGCCATGTTGAATATAAGGCTCAGATAGTTTTCTCACCTTATAGAATGGAAATAATAGCAATAAGCTCAGAGAATTGTTGTGAGTAATAAAAATCCAAGCTCTGTAAAACAAGAGCGCACAGCCTAGAATATAGGAGGCACTTAATAATTGCACATAATGCTGTAGATGAAGGAGCATTACACAAGCTTGCTTTTCACTGTGGGTCATGAAGTAGTAAGTGAAAGGTTTGTGACAGGGTGTTCTGACCTTCTGAAGGGGAAATTTAATCTGATCTTAGAAAGAGACAAATAATAAACTATAACACTTACATTATTCTTTATCCAATACACCAGATATGTTGACATCATCTTCCAGAAAAGAAACTTTTCTTCTTTTTTTTTTCTTTTTGGTATAAGTCATTGGCATATATCAGGAAACTAGCTGTAAGACTGCTTGGATTTTGACAGTTTGGGGATGCTTGTCCTTGTCTTTTTATTCCTGTCACAATCATTCTCAAAAATAGTCTCCTTGCAACAATAAAAATATATATATATATATATATATATATATATATATATATATATATATATATATATATATATATATATATATAACCAGGTACTTCATTTTCCAGCTTCTATTTTTCCTCATGAGTTTCAGAAAATTGGACCCTAGAGGCCTGGCTTTATCAACTGCTGGTAACATTGCCATGAAAATATTATCAGATACCATGTCACTCAGTTCTTCGTCAGATACCAGTAAAAGTAGTGCCCATATCCACTTAAATATTACTTGAGTCAAAGAAGATGATCATAATAATAGGTAGTGAGTACTTCAGTGGAAAATCTGAACAAAGTTGTTTAAGTAAAAGTAGATCATTTATATTTGCCCTAGTTTGTGTTTTTTAAACTTGATCAAGAAGTTCTTCAGGAGAAATTCATGTAAAATAGTAGGTGCTTGATAGAGTGTTTTATTAATGCAATGTGCTTTGATCATTATGTGATATATGGACTTTATTTTATCTTTACAAAAAACTTGACAAATTTTATTACTGATTACATCTCCAAAAATATCTAGTGGCCAGTCGATTTAACATTAGCTGCATCCTGAATTCATATAAAATTGGCTTATCAACTTTCTCAGCAACTCTCTTTCTCCATCCCAATGAGAATACAATAGTTTTCTCTCAGTAATAGCTTTTCACAGGCAAGAAATCAAAATGCAATAAACAGAAAGTGGTTGTGGAAAATCTTTTTTGCTTTCTGTTTAATTTCTTTAGGGATTGGCTTTACTGATTCTTTAAATATGTTCTCATATTTACTTATTTTTATACTAGTTGGTTTTTGATACTTAAAAGTATTACATTACCTCAGTTAATCTTTAAATCATGAATATGTAAATGCTATGTTAATCTCAGTACTACAGGTGCTGACATTTTTAAGTTAGCGTATCTGGAAAGCTCTATCCCACCAAGTTGTGTATATTAGTCAGGACTAATTAAGTTATGCTTCGGTAACAAAAATTCTAAACTCTTATTAGTTTTAAAAAGAATTTCATTTATTTCTCATGGTGCATGTCCAAGTCAGGTTGGTTTCAGTGCAAGAACAAGCTGATGAAACACCCACAAATATTACTTTTTCCAATAAAATACAATTTTGAAATAAGCACATATCCTCTCTCAAGCACGAGGAAACCAAAGAGTGAGAAGAATCTTGCATAGTTGAATGATCATAAACAATGATTATCACAAGATACAAAGAGAAATATTTGTGAGTAGGTTGAAATGAGGAAGTTAATAGTGTATTTATGTAATTGAGTAAATTGTGTTTGGGACCCAGGAGGGACAATTGGTAGACTCATTTTGCTGTTGGTAATGGAGTTCAAATGACTATATTTTCCAATCGCTGAACATAAATGATTATTAAGCACATCCTACATATAAATCATTTCCAGATACTGTATACATCAATATATTAAAAATACATGCATCTGGATTCAACTTAGATTTATTGAGCAGTTATTTCATTAGGAATGGATCCAGGTGCTGTAATGTGCATCATCATACATCTCTTCACAGCAAATAAAATAAAATAGTTATTATCATTTTTATTGAGTTGGTGAGGGCACGGGTTAAGAAAGGATAGTAAACTTGCCCCAGTTTACACAGCTAGTAAGTGGCGGAGTTGAATAAGTATTCCCTATTCATCCTGTTGGCAAATCCGATGCTGCTTCTAGGGAGCTCCTTCTATCTGTCTACAAGAAATGGCTGATGTGAAAATATAAACACAAACTGTATCCCCACTCATACAAAAGAATCACTGTGACTAACATAGCCCCTCCTCTGCTTTTTAAAAAAAAAAATCATTTATGTATGGATATAAGAACTGTAGGCCAGAGGTGCAGTGGGCGAGAGCATTCACCAGACAGAGCTGGGAGCAGAACAGGAGGATCTACTGAAATACACTGCTAAGGGGAGCAGTGGGCGAGACAGGGGAGGTCTGCTGTGCCCTATGTTGGTTAGCTCCCTCGCTGGGGATCGAACTCACTCTGCAGCGGCTGCCAATAACTTAATACACTGAAACGTTAACCCCTGTGTAACTGGGAGAGGCCTGTCCCTACTCTGCTTTAATAGCCACTCACTGTTGTCTTTTCTTCCTTACATCATCCAACTGTTGGTCTTCGTCAACTTCTTATGTTATAGCTATACCTTTTTCCTTAGTGTCATCCCTTAATTATTTCCACACAAATTTGCGGTCACATTTAAAAAATGCATACATACATTTTTTAATATTTGTTCTGCTTTTCATTTTTCAAATTCGATCAAAAACATAGACCTTTTTATTATATGTTTAATGGTTTTCCTTTCTATTTCAAACTGCCAATTCTCTTTTAGTTCTGTTATCCCATTAATCTCAAGATTTTAAGCAAATTAGTATATCCTTCCCTAAAACTCACATTTCCCTAATTTGTACATTAATTCTCAGAATACTCTCTAATTTCTCAGGCTCAACCCCTTAATGTCATCTTTTATTTATTCCTTACCCCCATATTCAATCAGTTAATATTCTTCATAATGGCTCTTGCAATTTCCCCTTCCCTGTAAAACTCAGTACTAAAATTTTGTCCTTAAAACATCATTTCAAACTTTTGTTGTTTTCATTTTCAATTCCCTTTCTGCATGCCTTTGCTGACAGTTTCAGTGGAATATATAGACATTTCATATCTTATAGTTGACTTTCAAATTCCTGAATATTCTAACACTATTTTTCCTGCTATTTTCCTCTACATCCTTAAAAAGAACACAATGTTTATTCTACTCAAGATGATGAATTACCATTTTTATAGACACTTCTAACTTTTTTTTTAGAAATTTATTTATTTATGCATATATGCTGGGGAATAGGCCACAGGTCTGGGTTGGTGAGAGGATTCACCAGAGAAAGAGCAGGGAGCAGAACAGGCAGATCCACAGAAATACACTGCTGAGGGGAACAGTGGGAGAGGCGGGAGAGGTCTGCCACGCCATGTGGGAATCTCCCCAGCCAGGCGTCAAACTCGCGTTGCCACTGCCGACAGCTCCACAGTGCAGTGCTTAACCGCTGTGCCAACAGGGAGGCCCGCTCTTCTTTTTTAATACTGCCTCTTTGATCATCTTATTTTTATTGTCTACAATATCCTCACCTCCAAATTTCTGTAAAAAGTTCATTTATTAGACCAAGATCAAATTTAATTAAAAAAATTCTGTGTTATACTCACATCTCAGTAAATTATGACTACCTTGGTATTACTGTACTTCTCATTCCTTGCACTAATTAACATGAACACCCTATTCTGCCTGGGACTTACAACTTTTAAACATTATAGACTGCTTTCTTGTGTGTCATAGGTAGACTATAAACACCTGAGTGGTGAATAAATTATTAAATATGTAACTTTCTGCAGAGCAACTGAGTATAATTGATGAATGTATTTCTTTAACATCAAAATTTTACTTCAAAAGGATTTAGAGCATTGTGTTATGTCTTTGAAAAATAGGAACCTACTGGCCTAAATGAAATAGTGGCAGAGAAGTCTTATTAGAATATATGTGGTCTCAGGGCCTCCCTGGTGGCGCAGCGGTTAAGCGCTGCGCTGTGGAGCTGTCGGCAGCGGTGACGCAGGTTCGGCGCCCGGCCAGGGAGATACCCACATGGTGCGGCAGACCTCTCCTGCCTCTCCTGCTGCTCCCCTCAGCAGTGTATTTCCTTCGATCTGCGTGTGCTGCTCCCCACTCTGTCTCTGGTGAACCCTCTCACCGCCCCACGCCTCTGGTCTGTACCCCAGCTTGTATGCATAAATAAATAAAATCTTTAAAAAAAAAAAAAAGAATATATGTGGTCTGTTCATAAATTTTAATTAAAAACTTATTGTAAACACTTTACAATTATATTTGATGCCATAAAATAATGTTCATAAAAAAAGTTGAAGGCAGAGGTAACTTTTTTTTGAAGATTATTTGGTAAATTAAGATTTCTGCCTTTCCTCTGGGCATTCATACCCTTGTAGCTATTTAGGATTATAAGACTTGATTTGACTGCTCTAATGTGAATGGAAATGATGTGTATCCGTTCCAGTTCCAATTATTTAAGAGGTAGTATAAGGGGTTTACTCCTTTCTCCTGTTGTCAGGAGTTCTGAAGACTGTGCTTACCTGAAGGCATCATAAAATGGTAGTGCATACATCAAATTATAGCCCTGATTAATCTAATCCTCTTTGCTTTCTCTTATACTATTTGTAATCAACATATTGGCAGGTATTTCAGAAGTTTTTCATCTAAGATAATAATTTTATAGCTTATATGTTAATCATTCAGTGATGTTTTGATATTAACAAAAAGTTTTAGAAAATCAAAATGTGTACCAATGCAGGTTGGCACAAGGAACAAGAAGGAGGCAAATTACCAGTTGTTAGATTCAGAGAGCTGCAAAATCTTTGAGGATTCATCTAACTCAATTCCTTCATCTTACAAAGAAATAGAAAGTTATATATAGTGTGGATAAAAATGGAGAAGCAAGAATCCTGTTTTTGTGCCTCCTAACCCATTGTACTTCCTGCCATAATAACCGTTCTATGAAACGGTTGGCTTTCCTCTCTCGAGTGAAATTTTATCTAGCTGTCCAGCTAATCTAACCAAACATTGTTTTGCAACCATCACCAGCATATGAATAAAATCAACTAGATTTTTAGCAGCATACTATTTATACTAGATATTACCTATCACTTCATGATTAATGGTGATATATTTTTCAAAATATGGGCCTTTGACTAATATTAATCTATAAAAACTATTTGATTGCTTAATAAACAGAGTAATTTGTTAGGCATAGGAAAAACAGCAAAATTTTAAAATAAATAAGTAGCCCTCATCCTCTAGGAATTGTCAGTCCAATTCAGAATAGAAGAAGCAACCATAATAAACTGCTTTATGTGGAGTGTTATTTCTGAGTTATATTCTTGGCAATTGGTATCACAGGAGAGGCTGTCTCAGGAAAGATATTTTAAAGGAGGCACTCATTGCACTGGTATCTGAAGCATGATTAGGAGGAGTTTCCCAGATATCCAAGAGAAAAATGTGTTCTGAGCCCCAGAGTGAAGAAAGGCGTTGAAAAGTTGGAAAGCCTAATGCGGTTGCCAAGAAATGTGTGTATCTGGAACATGTTGTAGGAAATGAGGCAAGAGATCAAGCAGAAACAAGTCATAGTCTATACTAAGGCCTGATATAAATCTTTTGTTTCTTAAAGACTTTGAATGCTCCCATCTATGTGTGAACTTAAAAATATCTCTAAAACAAACAATATGGAAAGTTTCACTGAATTTATTTTGAGTTAGAATTTATTTTTGAGTAAGCAGACAAACAAGAATATCATAGTTTTGTATAAAATATAACTTTTAGGGGCCTCCCTGGTGGCGCAGCGGTTGAGTGCTTTCTCTATTGAGGCCATAGCGTAGTTTCCATTTTCTCCAGTTACGTGAGTTATTTGGGATGAACTTTTGCTACTATTTTTTGCTAATTAAACCACTGTCAGTGGTGTTTTTGTTTATTACTCATTTTAAGCTTTTTTTTTTAGCTACTACAATATGATTAAAATATTTATAGACATTAGCATATGAAGCTTAAAGAAAGCATCTTGGACCAATAATCTTCAACCCTATATCCTGGCTTTAGGCAAAGAAAATTGTAACAATCAGGAAATGTCCAGATATTTATAAGGAACAATTCTACCATTACTTAAAATAAAAATCACAAGGGCCTCACTGGTGGCACAACGGGTTAAGTGCAGTGCTGTGGAGCTGTGAGCAGCTGTGGTGCGAGTTCAATGCCTGGCCAAGGGAGATTTCCCACATGGCACAGCAGACCTCTCCTGCTTCACCCACTGCTCCCCTAAGCAGTGTATTTAGGTCAATCTGTCTGTTCTGCTCCCCACTTTGTCTCTGGTGAACCCTCTTACCGCCCCACACCTCTGCCCTGCACCCCGGCTTGTATGCATAAGTAAATAAATCTTTAAAAAAATAAAAAAAGCATAAGCTATATAAAGTAACTAAAAGCATGTGCAGATGCTAGTGCTAGGTTAATAAAAATTGAAGACCATTCTGAGTGTGTGCTTATTGTTCAGCCTTTCTCTTCTCCCTAAGCTATAATAGGTCTGTATCTTCTGTCAGCACTTTGTAATCCCTATGATATTTACATTATTGAATTATAATTGATTGTTTAATCGGTTTCTAGTGATCAGGTCCCACTCTTATTCTTCTTGACGTTTGACAAAAAGAGGGTGTCTTAAAAATGATTTAAAGGAATGAATGAAGAAATGAATGTACTATTCCTATTTATAATGGATGTGAAACGAGTAGAGTGAGTTATCAGGAAAAGTAATGGTTTATGATTTGTTTCTCCTTTACTAGAATTCAATAAGAATGTAAGTATATCTTACTCTGTAGTTTGTAAGCATAATTTTAAAAACTCCTTTTTACAAAGTGAAAAAAAATATTTATTTATACTCCTTTCAAACTATTTATGGAATATACTGATAATACATGCCAAAGAGATTGGTAATCATTAATAGAAAATATTACTCATATCAACTGTTTACCTTATGGAAATACTGATGCTAACACTTGAAATCCTAAGAATAAAATTGAACAAAAATTCTAAATGTTATTATTGTATTGACATTTTATTATTTGAATATCTTATTGATTATATAATTATGACAATAAACTAGCAGAGAATGATAGTTATTGTGATCTATTTTGTCTATCCAATTTAATATGCAATAGGATAATGTTGATATGAGTTCTAGAGATTTTTTATTAATAATAAATTTAGTGTTATTTTTACATCAACACCCTTCTAGCTATAATCTGAAGCTTTCTGTATCTGATGTTTGTTTACAATTGTTTTTGTTTTCTACTCACGAGGAATGTTTCATCAAATTCAATACCCTAGGCAGCAGAATATATTGAAGGATCTTTGGCAAATTTTAGATGAAGTAGCTTGATCCAGTGGAAGTTTCAGAAAATAATGAGAATTGTAAAAATGAGAGAGAGAGAGAGAGAGAGAGAGAGAGAGAGAGAGAGATTGAGTGAGGATTTTCTAACACATAAAAGGCAAACTTGTCATGTAATTATGCTAGGGAAAACAACTGATTTAAGCAACTGATTTTAAAATGGTTCTAAAAGATATTGCTGTAAGCACTTGTATTTATTAAAACAGAATGGATAAAAATAAGATAAATCAATGACTAATTAACATTGAGATATGAATTGCAAAGGTGCCTCCTTTTTAGTACATCTATAAAAAGAACAAATGGCTGTTGATATGTGACCTGCCTTGCGAGAGTGTTGTCAGTGTTTCTTTAAATCCAATAATTTCCAGTGCTGTTTCTTGCAAAGCACTTGTAGTAAGAAATTGGGTATATTATCTGAAATGAAGGCAAGAAGAAAATTACACTGGTCAACAAATTTTTACAAGTCATGTTACTGAAATAAAATTAGTCATTTCCTATCAATTTGTTTGTGCTCAACACGAATATGACAGTCAAATTCTAATTTTGGCTCTAGTTGTTTTTGTAATCTGCAATAAATTGATATTTACATCACAAAATACATGTCAATAGTAATAGGCCTATAGTTAATACCTATAAAAAATCAAGTCATAGACTACTTCTTAGATTTGTTTGCTCGTCTCTTGTACAGATGTTCAGGAGCATCTCTGGGGAGTGTCCAGAAGTAGTCAGCCAGCATTGTAGTGGACCATTTTCCCTGGTATCTTTGTTCCATTGATGCAATATCTTGATGAAAACATTTGCCGAGTTCACCACTAACCATACCACAGTTTTCAAAGAAGAAATCCAAATGGGAATGAAGGAAGTGGATCTTTAGAGACATATTGCAGCCAAGTTTCTGATACTGCATCAGCATGTCTTCCACTAGTTCCTTGTAGTTTTCTGTCCTAACATTCTCAAGAAAGTTTGTAGACACTAGGCAAAAAGCATTCCATGCTTGTTCGCGTCACCCTGTAACAAGTTGTTGAACCGGTCATCTCAATGCAGATGGAATGTTTGGGTAGACTATTCTCGACTTCTTTTGCTTCATTATTCTGCTGGAAAGAGGAGGAGCCAAGCAGAAGGAGCAATCTTTTATATGGTTGCTTGGCTCTCTTCACACCATGGGGACTGCAAACAGAATTATGTTTGTTTTTTTTTTTTTTTTTTTTTTGCCATTTAACCACTGTGAAAGCTGTGTTGTACATGTAGCACAGCATATATCCGGGGCCCAAGGCTTGTCTTGGTCACCGACCTTGCATCTGAAGTAAAGATGATAAGCCTTCTTCACTTGAGAAGTGATACTTTTCTTCTGGTTAGCAAATGTCACTTCCTCGCAAACAGAGCAGAAATTGTCCACGCTATTAACACACTTTCGAGGCATGACTGTTCTGTATTGTGCCTAAATGGATAAAATAATAACAGCTCTATGGAACAGTAGCTTAAACTGTCTCACACAAAGCCTGAAATATTTTCAATGCTCAACCTTTCCGACGGGGCTTTATGTTAGTGCACTGCTGACGTCAGCTTACTTCGGCAGCCGCCTAGAAGCAGTATTGCATTGCATCAGAAAATGATGCAATCAACTCTGGATGATGTGTGCATGATGTTATTATGCAATGTGATGCAATATTACGTCATTCTAGGCTGATTTTGGATGTTGTTGAAGTCCTACTGTATAAATTTACATGGTGAAACATAAAATGACTTATATGAAATATCTTCAAAATGAGAGCTAATAAAAATTTTTCAGGGTTATATTCATGTTTAGCACACCAAGATACTACAGATTAGCGCTTTTTTAAGTCAGTAACAATCTCAATGTTGACCAGTGTTATCTATCATGGAAACTAGTGTTTCTCTGGTTAAAGCCTTAGATTGACATGTCAGTGTGAAGTTGACTTACTTTGCTCACCGGTGATTCATAAGGTCGTTTAGGTTGTACAAACAACCTGTGCAAAGACATGTAGCAGAGGAGGGAAGCTGAGACACCACTCATGTCAGTGTACCAGGGAGTGTATGCTGGAATCTGCTCCCCCAGGTACAGGAAAGGTCTATTCCTCTATCACTATTTATCTTTCCAGGTTAGGTGCCTTTTTGAATTTTGTATGCTTGAGGAATCTTTTTCTTTATTTTCTTATAAACTGTTTTCACACCCCTGTTCTTAATGTTCAACTAATCCAGTTGCAAATCTACTTTTAGTAACTTTGTAAGCAACAACCACTCTGAGTTCCTGCACTTAGGACTCAAACATGGTCCCCTACATGCTCTACTTTCTCTGATTCTGTTACAGGGAAATTTTTTCACAGTCCCATCTGAATTCAAAAGTCTCTATTTTCTCTTTATTATTTGACCCATGGGAAAGTTGTCTAATAGTTTTAAGCCTCAATTTTCTCTCCTACAATATAGAAAAAAGAGATTTGCTTTTGTAAGATTATGAAGGTAAAAATGAGTACTCATGCCAGTGAGGAGCATATGAGTGGCACTGAGTGCATACTCAATGCATTTGTTTTTTTCATCCCTGTATGCTATCAGCCAAACCTGTACAAATTTTGAATTTTCTTAAATTTTTCTTACTACTATTAAAACTACAAATAGTAACACAAGTAGTCTCAGAGTTCTAGAAATCCTAAGAAGTTCTAAATATGTTCATTCTCTGCCTCATGGTTTCTGGCTTCTGTGAAGTTAGTCACTGGTAACTCTGAGATCATCATCCTCTTGGATTGTATACTTAAATATTGAGCCAATCAAGCTATTTCATCTTTATTAACAAAGGAAATAAAAACAGAATCCAAGAGTGTAGGTAGTTTGACTGCCTATGTTCAAATTCCACTTCTCACTAGCCATCTCACCTTGGGATGGAGATTTAAATACCCTGTGTCTCCATTTCTCTTTGTATGAATTGAGAATAATGATGGTACTTACACTTTGAGTTTTTATGAATATTGATTGAGAATATATATGAAAGGCACTCAATGAAATGAAGTGTACTAAGCAAATTCTTGCTTTTTGTCATCTTCTACCTTATTCCTCAGGCAAGCTCATATGTCCAGTGGTAGAATTCAACCTAAACTAAATTAGATTCCCCTAAATATATTTCATGGAATAGTAGTTAGTAAATTCCATTAGTTAAAGTTTTCATACATATATACATATCACCTAAACACATACCCACACACAATGCATGAATCTATTTAGGGTAAAATATACATTTTAAAAAGTCACACATGGGTGCCTCCCTGCTGGCCTAGGGGTTAAGTCTCAGCACTATCACTGCTGCAGCCTGAGTTCAATCCCTTGCCAGGGAACTAACCAACCTGTAGCACAGCAGACCCCTGTCTTGCCCGCTGCTCCCCTCAGCAGTGTATTTCAGTAGATCCACCTATTCTGCTTCCCACTCTGTCTCTAGTGATTCCTCTCATCCCTTGCACCCCTGGGCTACATCCCAGTTAATCTATGCAAAATAAATAAAATAAATAACAATCTTACAATAAAATAATAATTCTTTTTTTAAGATTTATTTATTTATGCATACAAGCTGGGGTGCAGGCCAGAGGTGAGGGGTGGTGAGAGGGTTCACCAGAGAGAGTGGGGAGCAGAACAGGCAGATTGACCAAAATACACTGCTGAGGGGAGCAGCGGGTGAGGCAGGAGAGGTCTGCTGTGCCATGTGGGAATCTCCCTGGCCAGGCATTGAACTCGCTCTGCAGCATGCTGACAGCTCCACAATGCTGTGCTTAACCAGTTGCGCCACCAGGGAGGCCCCAAAGGAATGATTATTTTAAAAAAAAAGTCATGCTTATTTATATACTGGAAAAATCATCAGGTCCTTCAATATGTTAGTGTGCATGAGTAGAGACCACACAGTATGTCCTCTATTAACTTACCCACACCACTCTTTCCTTCACATAAATTATCTCTGTTGAAATCTTCCACATCTTCTCTTCTCTTCCTTCCCTTCCTTTCCCTTCCCTTCCCTCCCCTCCCCTCCCCTCCCCTCCCCTCCCCTCTCTCTCTCTCTCTCTCTCTAAATACAGTACCATCTACCTTTCTTATATCTATTGGTAAACTTAGCATCTTGAAAACATTACAAGACAAATTGCCCTGACTTCACATCCTTTTATTACTAAAAAGTGAAAATTCAGCATATGAAGGTAATCAAAGATTGTGAGCTCATTGTAACTTGGCCTCTATTGTTGTGATACCACTTGCTTATAACAGCCTTTTTAAGTGGGCATTACAAATAATATGAAATAAATCCCCCCAAATTTTGTTAGTGGAGAACATGGCCAGGAACTTCAAATAATTTCATTTATTTGCAAATTAAACACAATTAAAAATAGTAACAAGTTTTTAAATAGTATTTACTACATGCTGGATAATTTACATGCATTAAGTCCTTTAATTTCTGATAATCCTATTGCATTTTAGGATACTAAATTCATCCCTATTTTACAGAAGATAAAAACTGAATCACAGAGAAATTTGCTACAGTTCTTAGTTGTAGTTCTCTAGAATTAGAACCTACTGGCTCTGGTAAACTTGAGTCTGTGAGATTTGACGGACGCTAAGCTTATAATAATTGCCTTTATATTGCCTTTCAAAATAAGATACTGAAATTAAAACCATAATGAAAACTACTAGCTTCATGAAATATACATGGAAATAAAAAGAAAAGGCATTTATGAAAGAAATTATGACATTGATGTTGTGTATTTATATAGTTGAAAACAATGCAAAATAGTTCCAATAGATAATCACATACAAGAGAGCACACCCATCATTCTAGACTGGTGACTTTTGCTGCCAGTGGATTCTGTGTTTTTTTTTTTTTCCTTTTAATTATCATTATAAACTTATTTTTTTAACTGTAGTAATATTAGGATCCTCCCCTTCTGGTATCGTCAGAGTCGGGTACCCATCACAGAATCATCCATGACACACCAACATGGCCCGTTGTTCTTCCTTCCCTCTTTGTTCCTACCCTCCCTCACCCCCTTACCCTTTGGATGTCACTTTAGTCAGCTTTCAAGGATTAGTTTTAAAGTTTGTCTTTCTCTGATTCTTAGTCAGGTTTCTTTATATACTGCAGATTAGTGTGACTAATATGTTCAATTTGACTCCTTGACTCTACCTTTTAACTTTAAAAAAGAAGATCTGGTATAGTGAGAAATAGCACATTGTTCCTTAATTTTTATCCATGTGTTCAGAGCTTAGATTTCAAATATCAGTAGGACAGTTTATCTATCGCCTGCATAGCTTTGCGTACGTTAGCCACTTTTGAAATGGGCAGTATTTTCTTCCATGATTTTGGGATAATAGTTTAGGGCTTCAATGTATAACAAATAAGATGGTTGAAGAAGAGTTTCTGAAAGTGACTGTTGTCTTTGTCCTAGAACAAAAATGCTTGCTACCTTTTGGCTCTCCTAGTCTGAGAAATGTGTGACAAGGGAAAGCACCGCCGCCCTTTGCTTGCTGCCTGGGGTAGTGCATGTGCGGAACGTGAGGGCCTGAGGTGCACAACTTCCTTCAGCCAGTTGGACAAAATGGGTGATAGTTTTTTTTGTTTTATTTTTTACCATTTAGGTGTCTTTTCAGATTCAATAATAAAAAAAAAAGATTAAAGAGAATTGTTGGTTAATCTAAATATTAATGTGTTCAATAATTTCAATAACTTTATTTTAACTTCTGTTTTTTCAATATTCAATTCCAGTATTACAGTCTGGAAGAGTTACATTATTGCATATGTATTTCCTTCATTGGTCAAACTGATGTTTATGGCTGTTATGTGATCAAAATAGTCAATCCACAGCTCTACTGCTGTAAGTCTCCTGAACTTCTAGTCCAGTTCATGTTCTCTCAGTGTGGATTTCAGTGAGAGGGATGTACAGAAAACATCAAAGATAGCATAGATTAGGTGACTACAGTATATTCAGTGCTAAGTACCAAGAAACTGGGTACCTTGACAAGAGAATCCAACTGACTATTGGATAGGAAGAAGCATGCATGACTTTTGAAATATAATATATTCACATTTCAGAGGCATATATAGATGAGGACAATGGCTATTAATGCATACCTGCTATCGTGTACATGTACTAATATGAGAAAAACATTTTATGTAAAAATAATGTAATTTACAGTAACTCATGAACTACTAATTATGACTGATTACCAAATGTTACATGATCATTATGCATTCCATTTAAAAATGTTTCAGATTAATATAGATGTTTTATGCCTAAGTTAATAAAATCTATGAATGTTACCTTTCTGTTCATCATTACTCAATTATCATGTTTTTATCCACACAATCTAATAGAGAGAGAAGGCCTTACTATCTAGTTTTCAATATTGAAATATGGTAATGGGAACTGATAAGAAAGATTCAGGCCAGTATGACTGATCTATATTTTCTAATGTTGCATTGCGTGTATCAGCGGTGACATTAGCTTGGATGTGGAATATGCATTTGTAGGATCTGAAGTAAAATTTGGACGATTATTGATTCTTGACAGACATTTCTGAAGTCTAGGGTAAAGTACTGAAATAGTTTGTAATGATTTATTGATGGGTTGTTAGACATTGTTTTTACGTATTTAGCCCCCCCCCAAAAAAAAAAGAAAAGTGATATAATCAAGTAAAATTCATTAGACTGAAAGCATCCCTTTACTATTTGAAGAACCAATATCAGACTTCATACAGGGATTTTGTTTAAAGTCAGCCAAATGACAGAATGTGTGTCCTATATCTGTTTCCTCCTTGTAGTTTGTGCAGAGTTTTCTGTTTTCTTAAATTTCTATGCTGACACCTTAAGGCTTGCAAGATTGTGCTCTGACATTTATTATTATTGTAATGAATCCTAAACCAGTGTATAGGACACTCTAAAGTGTGAGGAGCCTTTATGTGATAATGGAAAACAAATCAGTAATGCTAATATTCTTTCATTTGAAGAAGTCTATGATTACAAATGCATAAAAACCTGGCACTTAGTGTAAGAGTGAAATAAGGATGAAAGCTTTTCACTGTTGGTTGTCAAAACATTTTTTTTTTAATTCTCAGGCTTAGAAAATTAGCTTACTGTCATCACAGCAGTCTTTTGCCATAAGAGCCATTATTTTAATTTCTTACTGCAATTCCTGTTGAGAAGTCAAGCTCTGCAGCCTAATGTTTTACATAAACCAAGAATGATTATAGATATGGTATATCTCTATAAGACAGCAATGACTAATGTCAAAAATGGAAAATGAGACATCTTCCTCTGTACAATTACCCTGCCCTGTTTCTGAAAAAATAAAGTGTCTTTTTTTTCCTAATCATTTCAGTTTTACTATAATCTCTTAGATGTATTAGTCTGAGACACAAATGATTAGGAAAGAAAATGCATAAAATTAATTTTCCATGTCTCATCTTGAAATGGTTCTAAGAATTGGGAAAATCATGTCAAATTTATGTTAAGGACTTTCTTCTGTTCTCACTCAATGTCTAATGATTCTAGTTAACACTATCATAATCATTCTCTTAGGTGGTGAACTTTACCAATACTATTGATATATATGGAAAGAGAGAACAAAAAATAAGTGGCATAAACAGGAAAATGGAAGGAGTCACATATACAAACCGAGTCCATCAGCTATGATTCTAAAGAATAAATTTTGCAATGTGTAGTTTTTGTAGCACCTTTTGACAAATGATAATGCATCCTAAGTAATTGACTACAGGTATCTTTGACAATATTATTGTGTGATTTAAGCCAGTTGCAATATTTTCTTAGTAGAAAATTATCCCAATGATGCCTTTAAAGAAATGCTTGAGGGGGCTTCTGCAACTAATAGTTTACAATTCCCTGTCAAGTAGAGGCTCACATTTACCATTTCTGAATTCAGAAGCTCATGTGCAATGCCAAAAATCAAAATCCATAAAACAATAATGAAAACAGACCATGTAAATGTATCCCTGTGAACATTTTATTCAGATATATGTGAGGTTTTTGCTTGGGTCACAGCAGGCCAGTGTTTTTTATGTCAGTGTTTTATAAGAGGCTTAAATGGTGGTAAACATGGCTATTCTATTAAGGGCCACCATCATCTTTCCTACCATTTTATAAGGAACTCTGGCAGCATAGTCATTAAGTAGTTTGTTCCTATAATTAGCATTTTCTTGATTTTGATACTGGGGATGGGGATCAAGGGTAGGATAAAATGTATGGTCTCATTACACATCCCAGGTAATATATGTGCATACAAATCTTATACTGCAACACCACTATGAAGATAAGTTCATTAAGAATGGTTGTTTAAAAGATCAGCTAATAATTTGCAGCTGGTATCAAAAGGCTAGGCTCTATTAGCCCAATCCTTTTGAACTTTTTCCTTAATGATGATGCTACTTTGAATAAGCTGGATGCTTTCCCTGTTTCTCTGGAAAATGAGAAATAAATATTTTCTTTTAGAAGGAGAATATAGATTTAGAATCATGATCTGTAGCAGTCTTAATAATAAATGACCCTGCTTTCTGATCATTCCTAGAAAGTCTACAAATCAATTATTCTAAAAATAAAGTCATTATTTTGGTAAACATCTTCTGTCTTCTAATTGACATATGGTTGACGATTCTAAACCACAATTATTTTGAATGAACTTGAAAACATTTGTGCTATAAGGCTTTATGATATCAATCAAAATGAACAGATAGTTTCCATTTTAAGCAGAAATATTCACAAGCTAAATTTGGAAGGTCTACTTTTCATCTTCCACTTAAAACTCTAAGTAATTTACCCCTATCTTCAAAGCAATTTCAAAATAAATTTGCAGCACTGAACACTTCAGTATTGAATTGGTCAATAGAGGGATGCATTTTAAATATAGTAACCAAAATAATTAACTTCTCAATGAAACACTTTGAAATAATTTTCTTGCAGCATTGGGACATCCCAATCTTGCCAGAGAGACAAAAATAATTACTTCCATTTCATGAAAAAGAGAAGTTAAAAGATTCCCTCAAACTATGCAGTAATTAATAATAGCTCCTAAATGCTTCCTATAAATTCTAAAGTCCAGGTAGATTCTTACATGACTTTCATGGTCTATAAAACTTTACCATGATTCACTGAGTTTTTTTTTCCCAATTAAGAAACCAAACTTGGGCCTCCCCTGTGGCGCAGCGGTTGGGCCCTGCGCTGTGGAGCTGTTGGCAGTGGCGACGCGAGTTCGACGCCTGGCCAGGGAGAATCCCACATGGTGCGGCAGACCTCTCCTGCCTTGCCCGCTGCTCCCCTCAGCAGTGTGTTTCTGATCTGCCTGTTCTGCTACCTGCTCTGTCTCTGGTGAACCCTCTCGCCGCCCCATGCCTCTGGCCTGTACCCCAACTTGTATGTATAAAAAAAAAAATAAATCTTTAAAAAAAAAAAGAAAAGAAACCAAACTCTCTGGTCTTTTGTTTTATATAAACCAAAAATGTTTGTAGAAACAGTATATGACAGTAATGACTATCGGAAGTGAAAAAAGAGTAACCTTTTTCTCTGGCCAGTTACCCTGCCCTATTTCAGAAATATTTATACTTGTTTCTAATGATTTTACGTTTGTGTAGATTTGTATAAGACATATGACTATCTAGTATAGGACATTGTGATTATATGATGCAGAAATATTTTATATTTCACTGAGGAAGAAAATTACTCAGTCACCATTCACTGAATACCATTCATTGAAAAATGCTGCCCTATTTTAGAGTTATTAACATGTGACAAAATTTGCATCTTAGAATCAATTAATAGCAATATTATTAAACCTACTTTCTAAAAAGTTGTATCACTCAACTTACCTAGTATGGTTCTTAGTGGATGGGATTTGATTCACATGTATATTTTTATTTTTGGTCTACTTATGAATATTTGTCATTTTCCATAAAATTGAAACATTTCGTACTGCAAATACAAGCAACTGACAAAAGCAATCAAAATAATATTTTCAATATCTTACTGCATGAACTCATTTCCCCAGAATTTTAAAAGATATACTATTTAGTATGCTGCCCTAACTGACTAAGTCATTTGGTGAGCATGCTATTGTAGTTGATTTTACATTTTCTTACGCCCTTACTACTAGAATGAATAGGACTAACTTATATGTCAATAGATTGTAGATTTTGATGCTGTTTAATAAAACAACACTGCATTTTTGAAATTTGGAAATTGAAAGGCAGATTTTTAAAAGTTTAATAATAGATACTGAGATCTAAATCTCTCCTGCATTAGATGCATACATCCGATATTAGTCAGAAACATGATTTTGAACTGTCTTTGAATTCCCAATAAGACAACTGAGCAATTTCTTTTACGGTCTTATAGTTATTGTCCTTTACTCTCTGCATGTGTTGGCACAGCCTGTCATGTGAAAAAAGAGCTAAATAATAGACCATTTCATCACTCAGTTTAATTTGAAATATTTTTCCAAAATCCATTAGATTGCATTTTGTTTTTGAAGTCGAAGGTCAGTTTTTCACAAAGTCAAAAGGATCATCATTCTGTCTTTAAAGTATTAAACTTTACTGGGTTATTTTCCTCCTTCCTAGTTCACATTTGATGTAGACCAAAAAAGGGGGTTTTTTTGTTTGTTTGTTTGTTTGTTTTCTGTGAAAGCTTGAAAGGTATCTAGGACATTCAATCTCCTTTATCTCATGCACAGGTATAATATATGTGAAAGAGATAGATTAAAATATCTATATAAATTTTCTCTTATTCTAATGCATTGCTTCAATTAAAGTACCTTTTTTGTTGAAGTAACATTGCATTATAACATTGTAGAAGTTTCAGGTGTTTATCTTTAAGCATCAGCATTTGTGTATACTACGTAAAGTTCACCATTAAAAGTCCAAGTTTATCCTTCTCTATGTAATTATCTTTTTGCTGACTTAATAAAGAGTAACCTATGTAGCTCTCAAGGGGCACTGCGATGAGGCAGAATGAATGCTGGCCAGGAATCAGAAAATTTATTTTTAGACTTATTACTGCTCTCTGGCACAGATAATTAATAAATATTCATATAGATTACAGATTAATTAATAACTAGCATAGCAATATGTGCACCAAACTCTGTCCTTATGTTGCACACAGTGTGATTGGGTAGATAGATCATCACAATATGAAATGATTGAGTCAAAATTGGAAGTATGAGTGCAGTTATCACTGAAGATGTTGCAGAAGAGGGAGGAGAAGAAAATTAGTTTATGAGCACATTTCAAAAGATATGCAAGTTGTAATCTCCATTTGACTAATCAGAAATAAGAAGGCCTACTAAACCCATCTACCTTACCCAAGCTCATTTAATGTATGTGAAGAAGTTAGAGTTTATTCTGGTAAAAAGGGAAATCCAAATAACTGAGATGATTGAATTACTGACTTTATGATGTCAGCTTCTTAATAATGACTCCTTTGGATTGGATATGATTATATATATATATATATATATATATATATATATATATATATATATATATATATATATATATATTCTTATTATTATTTATATATTTTACATTTTGTATTCCCCTTGGGTAACCCACCACCAATTCACCCGTGATCCATCTCCGTGGTCCCTTGTGTCCTTTTCTACTCCATTTTGTGCCCTTATCCTGCCCCCCACCCCGCTGAGTCTCTCTCTCCTATTTGGTTTCCCTATAGTCCTGTTATAAGTGAAACCATTCAATATCTTTCTCTTTCTTTCTGACTTATTTCACTGAGCATGGTATTATGTCTTGTAATATTAAATCAGAAAATCTCAACAATTTTTTTTAATTCATTTACTTCTTTATCTTTTAATGTTCGATTTTTCTAACCCTTCCTTTTGCTTAGTACACACCATTATCATATGATATGGTATAACTAAAAGTAATGGTTTAACTAAAAGATTTTAAGCTTATGCTAGCTGTTACTTTGTCCAAGGTTTGTGCGTGTGTCTGTGTGTGTGTGTGTGTGTGTGTGTACAAAGAGAGATTGAGAAAGACTTGAGTGCCATACTATTTCAAGAGAATATAAAAAGCAAAACAATCTCTGTTCTATATACAAAACCTAAGTCTCACCATTCTAAGCTATACAATTCAAGGGTTTTGTTTTTTTTTTTTTTTTGCATAGAAGAACTGGGGTGTAGGACAGAGGTTCGGGGGTATGAGGACTCACCAGAGACAGAGTGAGGAACAGAACAGGTGGGTCTACTGAACTGCACTACTAAAGGGAACAGCATGCAAGATAGGAGAGGTCTGCAGCACCACGTGGATTAGCTCCCTGGCTAGGGATTGAACTCTGGCCACAGGGGTGAGAGCACTGAGACTTAATCCCTAGGCCCTTTTTGCTGACTTAATAAAGAGAAACCTATGTAGCTCTTAGTATGTGTAGTTTTTAGTATATTGTCAAAATTCTACAACCATCACCACTCCCCTGTTTCAGAACATTTCTGTCATCCAAAAAAGAAATATTGTATGCATTCATTACTAAACATTAGTAAATATATTCTTAATTTAACCACTGTGCTTACTTAGTACTATATGCATATTATATCACTTAATGCAGACCATAGTTCAAGTGCTAAATAAGTGAAAAATTACTGTTTTATAAATTATAAATCTAAAATGGGAGGTTGGCTAGCTTTACTAAATGTCAAAAATGTTTGCCTACCATTCCTGCCTCTCAGACTCCTTCTGTTCAATAATACTGTAGATCTTTTCCCTTTTTGAGGATGAAATTGACCTTAAGAGGTACCTTCTTTCATACAGACACAAATAAGCCAAATAAAATATGAAAGTCATGTATTCTTTTCTTTATCTTGTACCTCAAGAATGTATAACTTAAATTTTCTAGGAGGATCCTGGCTTCAAAACTACAAAAGATGTGTACTTGAGATCCGTAAATCTGAAAGTTTTATATATGTTTGAGTTACTTCTGTTAGAAGCATAATCATTTCTTGCATCACAGCTGGAACTTCCATTTACATTTTCCTGAGGAAGCACAATGTATTTAGGTAGAGATGGAATTGTCACACTGGTACAAAGCATTTTGGTAGGTATAGGTTCATTTTGTGTATATCATGGGAATGTAATCTTGTATAGAACAGTTTCTATAGAAAAAAATTATGGTCTAAATAGTAAGTTTTAAAATACTATTTCCTTATACTTGCTACTTAGTAAATGTTACTTGCATAAGTAAATTAACAAATGGATGATTATATAAATCATAAGTTGTGCATTGTCTATTCTATCTTAAGGAAATTCATCCTAAAGTATGGGAAATCATTATAGCATATTGAAATGTATTTGATTGTAATGTGGGAAGAATTTATACATTCCCAAAAGAAGTAGACTGTACTTATAGACTAAAAAACAGATCATACTTACTTGCAAAGTTATTATATTGGGATCCCAAATTTATAAACTTTTCTGTGAAGTTGTACACATTAGATGAAGCCGCCATGATACTTACTATTTTCCTTCATGTCAAATGCTTGCTCGCTTTTCCAGTGGTGCCAAGTGCTTATCTCATAATAATTGTTGCGATGCTAAGCAGTCATTTTCTACTAGTACATTCAGTTATAAAATATTGAATCACCCATTTCTACCTACAAAGCAAGATGAGCACTTAATTTCCTTTGGGTGTTCTGTGAAGAGATATTTTTGAGAGTTCTCATGGCACTCCTGATGATCAGCTATAATATTAGTCTCTTAGTGTTACTCGATTTCTTTCTAGTCCCTTCCCTGCCTAACAACCCTCTGCCCAGGTTTGATAGGAATGCTAGTTATATTGATGTAATGAATAAACTATACTCTAAAGGATCAATTTTGAAAACAAAGTTTATCCACATTTTCAATATATGCTATAAAAATTGCTTAGCATAATTGGAACATCGAGTAATAACACTTGTAGGTATTACTTTTATGTAAACTCAAAATTTTAGAGTCCTAAAATTCAGTCCTAATGTTTTCTTTGAGCCACAGTGAAGATGAACATTTCCATTTGGGAGCAAAATTTAAACATAAAATGAGTGTAATGTATATAGTTGTATATGTATAAAGTTTAGTTTAAGAGAGTATAATGCTTTAAAAAATCTTGATTGTGAATAATTATATTATTTTTTACTTTCTAAAAGAAATTCCTGAATTATATTTCTCCGATTGTTGTACATTTTACTTAAACTATTTCTTTCAGTGACTTTACAAAGGATGATAGTGCATTAATTCAATGGTCCACAAATGATACTGCTAAGGCATACGGCAAGTTTGAATCCTTTTGGTGGTTAAAAGCCACAATCATACTCTCCCCTATAAAAAGGGAACTCCTATCGCTTTTTATGAGTATTAATCTCCCAATAAGACCTATTTTAGAAATGGATAAACTTATCCATAGAAAAATCATTTGAAAAAAAGAAATACATTTAACTTGAATAGATTCAAGAGTGGTACCCAGACAGCCTCCTAGATTGAAACATTTCTAAAGGAATATATTTCTTTTGTCTATCCATACAAAATACATTAAAACTTAAACTAATCCAATCATCTATTTTTGGACATCTGGGTTGCTTCCATACCTTTACTATTGTGAACAGTGCTGCAATGAACATACGGGTGCATGTACACTTTTGGATTAGTGTTTTTGTGTCCTTTGGGTAGATTCCCAAAAGTGGAATTGCTGGTCGTATGGAAGCTCCATGTTGAGCAGTTTGAGGAATCTCCATACAGCTTTCCATAATGGTTGGACCAGTTCACGTTCCCACCAGCAGTGTAGAAGAATTCCTTTTTCTCCACATCCTTTCCAGCATTTGTTATTGCCTATATTTTTAATGTGTGCCATCCTCACAGGTGTGAGGTGGTATCTCATTGTGGTTTGATTTGCATTACCTTGATTATAAGTGATGTTGAACATTTTTTTTCATGTATCTATTGGCCATTTGCTGATTGGATCAAGATGTGGTACATATGCACAATGGAATACTATTCAGCATTCAAATAAGATAAACACATGCAATTTGCAGCGACATGGATGGAATTAGAGGGGATCGTACTCAGCAAAACAAGCCAGAAAGAAAGAGAAAAATATTGAATGGTTTCACTTATAACAGGACTATAAAGAAACCAAATAGGACAGAGAAACTTAGCAGGTGGGAGGGGGGCGGGGGGAGGGGAGGATTAGGGCACAAAATGGAGTAGAAAAGAACACAAGGGACGATGGAGATGGATCACGGGTGAATTGGTGGTGGG
>PVIJ01002407.1:0-49514 GCA_004024925.1 Scalopus aquaticus | reverse complement strand
AAAAGACATAAATAAATAAAAATATATAAAAAAATAAAGTGGTGATCTAGAAATCTGATGAATTTGAAAAAAAAAAAAAAACATAAACTAAGGAGTTCTTTGAAGGATTGCAACTGATTCCTTCAAACTAGTGTATAAAGTTAGACATGGAACCTGCACACTTAACAGAGTTAATTTTGATCCTCAACCAGCAAAGGCCCTTCATGCCCCAAATGAGGATCACAATATCCTAAGTTTTGAATCAAGGTCTGTCCTTGGAAGGGGGGCCGGAATGGGGGAGGAGGGTAGATGTGGAGCCAAGGCCCGATCTGTCTGATCTGAAATTAATGCACTTTCTAGTCCCTACCACATCTACAGGAAATCATTTAAAATACTCCTGAAAGGACAGAGTTTCAGAACGTGGAATGTCTTTGCAGTGGCCATCAGAATGGCTGAAATGGAGAGCATAATTGAATTGTTCTATTTCTAATACTTCTAGGATAACATGAGAAACCAATTCTCAGGCCTTATAGTACGTTAGTGAATCAGTCATGTACTATTTTTGTGGGAGTTCTACCTTAACTATCTAAAATTTCAAGTAAGGTTATACAAAATTTTGTACAAATGTCTTATTTAAATGTTTTAATATTATATTTCTCATTTGGCACTATGAAATTCACCTATTTTCTAGTCCTTCTAAAGGACCCTGATGTGTCAAATTCTTAACCATTTCTTTATACACTTGGAGTCAAATCATTTTTAAGTTGCTTTTCAGTGACCTAAGTAACTGATTTCTATATATCAAATTAATAATATAAGCATCAAATTAGAGAACAATTGATAAATATACTGCTAGGATCTTACATTGTTTTTAATTCTATATCCTAGAAATATTGTGTTCATTTTAACCACAAGGTGAATGATCCAAAAGAGAGCTGGTGAGTTTAACCACATCTCAGAATTCGTGAAGCGGAGACTTTCTTAGAGTAGAAGTTGGCAGTTCATCAGATTGTTCTGAAATGTCCTTGAAAATCATTCAAAACATGATCGATGACTTTTAAAGAAATAAATAAAATGACTTTATCTAAAAGTTAGAGGTAATAATTTCCTACCTGGGTAGCCGTTACTAAGCAAATAGCAGGACTCGTGCATGCACGCGTGTGTGCCTGTATGCATGTGTCTGTGTTTGTGTGTGTGTTGATGGCAGTAAAGGTGGTGTGTAGCCACATGAATGCACCATTATTCATTAGCAGTGTCTCCACTTTCCTACTCTGTACCTTGTCTCTTTAGCTTTAGCATGATTATCACCCCTTTCATATTTCTTCTTGGGCCTCTAATGGCATATTGTGTTTATGGAGTCTTTAATTTCTCAATAAGAAGATTAAATAACCAACACAAGTACTGACTTTCAGTGAAAAATTTGATCTTTTAGTTAAAGGTTTAGGCTACTACATGCTACTCCTATTTTAGAATTCTTGGAATCATTCCCAGATTTATAGAATAAATCCCATTGCCTCTTGCACAAAGCTTATCTTGCCATTCAAAATTACGTCGACCAGTTTCAAGTCAAGATCATTATTCTTCGTAAATGTCCTATCATACACTCATTTTAATTAGTGAATTGAAATTAATTGGTTATCTAGGCTCCATTGACAACAGATGTTGGCAGCATATTCTCAAAATGGCATGTATTTATTTGTAAATTACATAAATATAATACACATAAAGTGATACTTCCATGTTTTGTTCATATTTCATTCATTATGTTGCACATACAAATAGATAAAAAGAGAAAGTCTAATATTTTAAAACTGTCTTAATTAATAGTCATGTACTGACCAAGCTCACCACACTCCCAGAGGACACTTCCCTCACTTTTTATAAGTCACAGACACTGATTTCTCCAGACTATTTCTAATCATGGCTGTGATTTAGATCTTTCACCCTCATGACATTGCTCTGTCTTTTTACTCAAAAGAGATGTGTCTTTTATTGAGATTTTCTGTTTCTGTATGCTAAAATTTCTGTGAGCTTTGTCTAGTGTGCTTTATTGAATTGAACAATGACTAGCAAAGTACAATCTGTAGACCAGATTTGTCTTAACACTGAATTCTGTAAAAAAAAAAAAAAAAAAAAATTATTGTAACACAGCCAAAGTAATTTGTTACATAATGTCTGTTTGGCACTTTCTACCCTCCAGGGCAGGGTAGAATAGATGTGACAGAAACTGTGACTCACAAAACATAAATATTAATTATCTAGCCCTTTACAAAAAAGTTTGCTGACCCTTAAACTAAATGCTCAAGTTTTGTGGCTATCTAGTGATATTTACAGAGATTAATATTAATATCTAAGAATACCTATAAATATTAACATGCCTAATGATGTAAAAGTATATGTAAATGGGTATTTACCCTGGTTTACTGATAGGTAAATATGTGATAAACACAAATAGGTTTCCTTGTGGATTAAAATTTCACCATGATGTTTTTCTTTCTCCTTCTGACTTATTTCACTGAGCATAAACCTATGTTATTGCAGCTATAGTTACAATAACCAAGATATGAAAACAATTCAAATTCTCCCAAACAGACGAATGGATCAAAAAGTTGTGGTATATTTATACAATGGAATATTACTCAGCCTTCAAAAACAAACACAAATTCAAGCCACATGTGGCAATATGGGTGGAGCTGGAAGGGATTATACTAATCATGATAAATCAGGAGACAGATAAATATGAGATGGTTTCACTTGCATGCAGGATATAGAGAAACTGAACAAAAGATCAAGACAAAGACAAAACTAGCAGGCTGAACATAGATCTGAGACATCCAGAATGGGGGAGGGAAGAAGTGAAGGTCACCAGGGAATATGGTGATGGTTCATGAGTGATAGGGTAGCAGGAGAATTGTGGGGACCACACGTGAGGGGAGAAACCAATCACTGTTCAAAAATAAACAAGATGTAAGAAAAGAAAAAAAAAATAAAGTCAGTTGAGATGTCAAAAAAAAATTTCACCCTGACATACTTTTATTTACATTATATATTCCTGTATTTTCTTCAGATCTCTCAAAATGTAGCCAAGGTACAGTTTATTTTCACTTACTGTTTAATTAAAAACATAGTTATAATGTTCCTTGTAGAGTGTCTGGCAATACACGAAGCATTGGAGAAACAAAAGCGAAAAGTATGATTTCTATACTTCAGAAAGGGTAACAGGCATGGAAAGCATTACTATTATAATCAGTTTTTCATAAGTATCACAAAAAAACCCTCCAAAACTATAAAAACATTGTGATTTGCAAGAATTTTTACATATTTAATGTCACTTGCTACTGACAACTCTGGGGGATAGACAGTGTACCTATTCTCTATGTTTCACAAATCAGAAAATAGGAACTTAAAAAATTTACGTGACTCATCAAAATCACAAGGGCCATTAAGTGTATGACCTTGATGCTGACCTTGATGCCAGTTCTCTAGATGACTATAGATTAGGAGAGAACTAATTTTCACCAATTCACCAGGGATCTTAATAACATTCTCTCTCACTGTTAAATAATTTGTATTTGCATTTGCAATGTAAGTTCCCATTAAAATCCGATGCTTTTATTACATTATAAACATCATTTTCCCAACAGGAATTGGCTCCCTAAACAGAGTTTACCAAGACTTTGCAAAGCAAATGTTTCAGAAGCATTGCCCAGTGTTCCTTACACAGGCACAGTGTGTTATATGATGCTCTTTTTGAACCTCACAATCCACACATGCACTGAGGGCACATAAGAAATAGATTGCAGGGGCCTCCCCAGTGGCGCAGCGGTTGAGCTCTGCACTGTGGAGCTGTCGGCAGCAGCGACGCGAGTTCGACGCCCGGCCAGGGAGAATCCCACATGGTGCGGCAGACCTCTCCTGCCTCGCCCGCTGCTCCCCTCAGCAGTGTACTTCTGATCTGCCTGTTCTGCTCCCCACTCTGTCTCTGGTGAACCCTCTCGCCGCCCCACACCTCTGGCCTGTACCCCAGCTTGTATGTATAAATAAAATAAAATCTTAAAAGAAAAAAGAAATAGATTGCAGGGGGCCTCCCTGGTGGCGAGTGGTTGAGTACTGTGCTGTGGAGCTGTCAGCGGCGCGCGATGCAATTTCGATGCCCAGCCGGGGAGAATCCCACATGGTGTGGCAGACCTCTCCTGCCTCGCCCGCTGCTCCCCTCAGCAGTGTATTTCTGATCTTCCTGTTCTGCTCCCCACTCCGACTCTGGTGAACCCTCTTGCTGCCTCGCGCCTCTGGCCTGTACCCCAGCTTGTATGTATAAATAAATAAATCTTTAAAAAAAAAAAAGAAATAGATTGCAGGGCCTCCCTAGTGGCCTAGGGGTTAAGTCTCAGCACTGTCACCACTATGGCCTGAGTTCCATCCCTGGCCAGTGAGCTAACTCACACGAGGCAGCAGACCTCTGCTTTGTCATCTACTGCTCTCCTCAGCAGTGTATTTCATTCAGTCTGTCTGTTCTACTCCCCACTCTGTCTCTGGTGAATCCTCTCACCTCCACCCCCACACCTCTGGCCTACACCCAGCTCTTGTATGCATAAATAAATAAATCTTTAAAAAGAAAAAAAAAATAGAAATATATTAGAAGCAGGAACTTCTAATCCAATTGGAGAGCATATTTAATCTGATGCAAAAGTCAAGCTATTATATAAAGTGCCATATATGAATATGTAAGACTGCAGGTTATTAGAGCAAATTAGGAAACAAAAAATTCTTCGGACAAAGAGAATCAGGGAAGACTTTAAGGATAGTATAGAATTTACATGTTGGAAATCCTAATACCATAGGTAAAGAGCTAAAATGAAGAGAGAAAAATATATATATTTTTAATATGTATATATTTTTATTGTTATTTATGTGTTTTACATTTTGTATCCCCCTTGGGTAACCCACCAATTCACCCGTGATCCATCTTCGTGGTCCCTTGTGTTCTTTTCTACTCCATTTTGTGCCCTTATCCTCCCCCTTCCCCCGCCGCCTCCCCCCCACCTGCTAAGTGTCTCTCTCCTATTTGGTTTCCTTATAGTCCTGTTGTAAGTAAAACCATTCGATATTTTTCTCTTTCTTTCTGGCTTATATTTTAGATCTGAAACTTATTTTTGTTTATTTATTTTGAATAATCATCAAAGTAAACAAGTATTGAATTTTACCACTGATAATACAAAGAATGTGGTGTGTGTGTATGTGTGTTTGTGTGTGCTTGCAGTAGGAAGAGGTGGGCTTTACCTCTATTATAGAACTTCTGTTTTTATTTAACAACCCCGTCATAATTAAATACATTCTTTTAGTCAGTCAACCAACATATCAGTTTGATCAGTTGTGCTTAGTAAATGTGCACATTTGCTAAGATGCTGTTTGTTCAGGCTCAGACATCATTTATGAATGGCTTTTTAGCCCTGTGACCTCTCAAATGGTAAAACTAAAGATGCCTATGAAAGTTTTCTCTCTCTCTCTCTCTCTCTCCCTCTCTCTCTTCACACACACACACACACACACACACACACACACACACACACACAAACACACACACGGAAGAATCCATGATACTCGTAATTAAAACCATAATTGACAACATACTTGATACTTGCATCTGGTTAACTTGAAGCACCTCTTGCATAGAATTATTGTTCACATTGTAAGCTTTACACCCAAACTACCTTTGGATTGTCCTTAAATCCCAGGGTAAACACGTCAATTCATTCAATAGATGTAAAGAAAATGTGGGGAAACATTTCTAAACTGATATCAATTGATCAATCAAACATAATGCTTACAATATTTAACAGATATTAATTGACTTATTTATGTAATTAATTCCAAAAGAGTAGAGGTGAAATATATTAAAAGATTGATGCTATCATTAAATATCAAGTAATAATTAAGAGGTTTGTTTTGCATGGAGCAAACATATTTGTAGCTGTCAAACCAAATCATTTACATGAATCTATTTTGTGTCTTTATTCTTATAGTCAACCCACTTTATGTTAAAGTTTCCTCTCCTAAACCCTGTGTGAACTGAGTCCATATTTTTCAATTTCTTACAGACACTGGTTTTGATTGCATTATACCTTAAATTGTCAGATGAGTGGTTTGACGTATATAAGTACTTCACTATTATTGTGACTAAGAAAATAAAAACCCTGTCTAATAATGGTTGATATGAAAATTCTATCCAAAAATTTTAAAAAGTTAAACCAGTAATCAAATGAGATTACTGTTAAGATATTTAGCAATTAAATAAGTCACACATGATGCCACAGCAAATTTACTATAGGACTCCCATTTTCCTTTTCTTTAAAATTGACAAATCTTTAAAGGAATATCATCAATATCTAGGGAACAATGTATTTATTGATGCATAATAAAATCTTGAACAAGTATATCACAGTAGTGTTATTAAATAAAGCCTTTGGTTTTGTAATATTCAAAATATCTTCTAGAAATTTAAGAATTAATATTTTGTTAAAGGAATGTCCAAAGGCATGCTTATTTACCTTCTGTTCTTGCCTCAACTGGAAGATGGAAATAGCAAATTAAATAATAAAAAAGACAAAGAGAAAAAAATATGGTAGTGAATCTTAAGTAATTTAGATTTTCTAATTTGAGTGTAATTTACAGAAAAATGTAACTGTCCTCTCTAAAGTATGAGATGATCCTTCCTGCTTAGAAAAGCTCATATATTGTCATCAGTTATTTCAATTATAAGTATACCAATTTGTTCCAGTATTTTATAGTATTTTTAGAATATTCACACCTATACAAGTATGTCTAACTCACCAGGCATTTAACTTTCAAGATGGTAATCTTACGAGTCTTTTGAGCATAAAGTGGTACTTTTATCTTTTCTCTTAGCCTCCCTAGTTAAGGAATAAAAAACCCCTATTAAAAAAGAAATGGTGTTATTTACTTTTTATAAATATCTCTATTGTGTAAGATAATAAATTTCATCCATCCTTACACATGGAGATTAGCCCTTTACTGTGTTTTTTTTTTCCTGTTATTTGTATGTAAAACATGTTTCTTCAGTGGTTTCAGACAGATAAATGTGAGTTTTTACAAGCAGAGAGCTAGGATTTTAAGCAGTTTACTTTACTTTCCTAATTCTTCCTGTTTCTTCCAATCCATTCCTAATTTCTCTACTTTTCTCCCCTGTGTCATGATTGGATTAAAGTGTGACTATGACAAGTGATTTGAATTCCAGTGCTTCCCTATAGCATCTACTCTACATACCCAGTGTTAATATCCTGGCTTAGTCTAGTAAAGGAGAGACAGCATTTTGTCCTCTGGTAAAAACTGTCATTATTTCTATTTCTATTTTGGGTTTTCCTGCTCTTGCCTTATTTTCCTTTACTGTGAACTGTTTTGCTGTTCTGTGCTACCAGATACAATGCTGATGATTTGGAACTAGTTTCCTTTAGAGGATATGCTGTCAGGCAGTTACAGAAAGCTTCCTTAACTAATCATTTCAATGTATGCTGTTCCCACTGCATTTAAGTTTCACTTAGACCATTAGTGACATTTTCCTGTCTCTATGTGTGTTTGCTATCTCTTAAGTACTGCTCTCTTCTGTCACACAATTCCTTATTCTGCCCACACATTTGGCAGTGTCAGAGTGGGATTGTATACACTAAGCACAAGAAGAAAAAACTCAGGATTGAATTACCTTGCATTCTCTGAAATTTATTCATTTATTCACTGAGAGTTATTTATTGTAAACACCTAACTGCTTACACTCTATTTCCTTTGGGGTTCAGTGCAAATACACCCATTTAGCAGCTAGGTTCAGAATGACTTTGCTTAATGCACATGCCTGAATGAGAGTGAGAGAGAAAAAAACAAGGCGGGGAGGGGAGAGAGAGAGAGCGCACACAAGTGCGCTCAACCTTAACTTTATTAAGATCAATTCACTAAATGATTAAGACAGGCACAGGAATTTCCAGCTGGAAAAGACCTTTAAGTTTCACAGATAAAGCAATTGAGGACAATAAGAGAGAGTGTAGTTGGGAAGGGTCCAAGATTACACAATTAGCAGCAAGGCCAGACTTATAATTTAAATCTCCAGCTTTGATTTGTGGAAATGCAGTAGCATGGTGGAAAAGAGTGACTAGAAAAACAAAGGGTTTTGATTCCAGAGAGCATCCATCCTGGATGCTAATACACATTTGGTTTTGAGAGGAGTTTTACCAGGTATCACCATTTCTTTCAGTGGAGTCCATGTGTACATGGCCAAGAGCTAAGTCACCATCTGGAAGAGTAAAGTTATCAGAATAGATGCAATGGCATGTCTACCTAGATCAGATCAATCCACACCAAACAATCAGATAAAGCCTTAAGCTGGAAGTTAGAGTTCAGAAACTTGCCAGTGCCATTTTTCCTTTCCAGACTGACATTTGGTGTTGGCATAACAGGAAGGGTAGCAGTACATAGATTGATCTTTTAAGAATACATTTGAAAATTTAAAGCACAGGTAAGGCCAGGTGCAAAGGACACATATTTGAAAACTGACTGCATATAATGATTTGAATTTCAACCAAAATAAAACCCTCACACTAGTGATTAGAAGTATATTTAAGCTGGATAATCTTCAGTGGTAAGAAGTTTAATAAAAAGCAACCAGATGGTGAGAAGTCTGAAATCATGTCTTACATTTAATGTTGTTAGAAGAAGATATATAAGGAAAAAAATAGTAAAATGATGTCAATGTTATTTCAAGAATTATCAGTTGGAATACATAAGAAACAATGGGTATTAATTAGATAAGAGAGAACTGGTGGTAAGTTAATCAGATGATAAATAAATTGGAGTTGTTATACAGGCTATTTCATGAAGTAATAAAATAAAGATAAACTCATCATTTAGAAACCTCGGAGAATAGATGGTCGATCACCTGGTCAGGACTTTTAATGATGCCAACAATAAGTAGAGGGCTAATAGGGTTTTATGGTGAGATTTATTCTCTTAAGATTCTATGACTATATAATTATTAATATAAGAATTTTGTTTATATTTAAATTTATTATTTTTTAAAGATTTATTTATTGATGCATACAAGAGCTGGGGTGTAGGTCAGAGGTTTTGAGGGTGAGAGGATTCACCAGAGACAGAGTGGGGAGCAGAACAGACAGACTGAAATGCACCGCTGAGGGAAGCAGCAGGCCACACAGGAGAGGTCTGCTGCTCCATGTGGGTCAGCTCCCTGTCCAGGGACTAAACTCATGCACAGTGGCTGTGGATAGATTCACAGTGCTGAGACTTAACCCATTGCACCACCAGGGAGACCTCTAAATTTAATCTTGATGTTTAAATATATCTTTCTTCATCACTATATAGTAATTTACTAGTGAATTTTTAAATATTTTTCAGGGTTCTTTGAATTATTGCACTCCCAGATATTTCTCCGAATATAATTCATTCTTACAAAAAAAAAAAATTGAGAACTTTCCGTATGTCTAGGTATAGAGTATGGAGGAGGTGTAAAATGAAGGAGATTTTATGCTGTCCAGAAGTTGCTTGGCATCTGTAGTGATTCTCAGACTGTAATGTGTTTTACTCTTAGCTCTGGATATAAAAATTGGTTTAATATGGGAAAAGAGAAGTGAAGTTGAAGTCTGCTTACATGTATCATGTGCCAGACTATATGATTAGACAATAGGAGAGCCATTGATGCTGCACTATTCTGCAAACCCAGCAGTGTTCTTGGTTTCAAACTGACATTCATGTTTATTGGGTGCCATTGACTATAACTGCATCAGGTTTATTTATAGTTGAGAAAAGAATGGGAAAGAGAACATACCATTATGACTTCATAAAATAACTTTTCCTCAGATTTACTTAAGTGTTTGCTTCCCCAAACCCACAAGAGACAGCTGAGTTTAAAGCCTGAGCCCAAACACTGTTGCATGTCTCTGCAGCAGACATGAGAATGGCTCAGGGACCATGATTTATTTATTTTTTTTAATAAAAAGGAGGCCAAGACTATATTTTCTAGTAGGTTTTTAGACATTTTTTTTTTGTCATGTAGATTTTAAGGGTCTATGTGTTCAATCAAGGTCATTCTAGTATAGATGCAGTGAACTAGTCAAATAAACAATGATGTCTGTCAACACCATTCCCTCTTGGTACATATTTAAAGAAGCAAAGCCAAGTAAGGTAAACCTGAGAACATCTTCCCTCAGAGTAAAGGTGTGGCCTTCCATTAATCCTTTGTCCCTAGATAATCGTTGAGCAGGAAAGTGTTATGATGAACACTGTAGTTCAAGAAGATTCACTTAGAATAGATGTATGAAGAAGTATTGACTGTTAAACTGGAGGAGGGGAGACAGGTGGTAAGGAGTGCATGATGTGTAATAGACTCTCAATTATGCACTCAGGAAACCAGAGAGCCACTTACAGTAGTTTAAATGAAAAATAATGAGGATACGAAGAAGATGTTGGCAATAAAATAATGGAAAGGGGGGACAGATCAGATAACTATTATGGAGGTATGGAGGCCAAAATCTGAAACCTTTGTTAGGAAACTATAATAGATTGTCAGTTAATCTGATTCTGAGAGACAATAAGAGTAGACAAAGGAGGATATTTTTCCTATTCCACAGAAAGAAAAATATGAATCTTAGAATTTTAAAGCATTTATGCAGAAGGAATTAAATAATCATCATACAGTTCATCAAGGATAAAGTAAATGTATTAGAAAGGTGATTCTAGAAATAAGACCCCGAGCCTTTGAGAATCTCCTATTTGTTAAATGAGTATAGTTAAAATTTCCTTTAGACACTGAAATTTTAATTTTACAAATCTCTGAAATTAGTATGTCTGGTATATGTTTTATCCTAAATACAACCAATAGTATTCAAATACGTGGAACAGATATAAAATATATGTTCAGCAAACTTTCTTTGAAGATTCATTTATTTATGCATACAAAAGCTGGGGTGTAGGCTAGAGGTATGTGTGTGTGTGGGGGGGTGGTGAGAGGTTTCACCAGAGATAGAATGGAGAGCAGAACAGGTGGATCTACCGAAATATACTGCAGAGGGCAACACAGCAGAAGTCTGCTGCGCCATGTGGGAAGCTCCCTGACTGAGGATCAAACTTGTGCTGCAGTGGCTGTTAATAGCTTCACAGTGCTGAGACTTAAACCCTTGTGCCACCAGAGAAGCCCCAGCAAACATTTTTTGAGGGGCTTTTATGTACCAAACTCTGCCTAGGCGCTGGGAATACAGTGAACAAATTAATGAAAAGCCCCCATAATCATAAAAATAAACAAGAAATTTATATAACATAAGTTGTTACCTGCTGTGGAAAACAAACGCGCACATAATAAAATCCAAAAAAATAGTGTATAATTTTCATATGGATTTTTTCTTTTTAATCTTAAAAAAATAAATACTCCTATTTTATAGATTTTAAAAATGAGGAAAGGTGTGTTTCAAATAATTTACTAAATATTTTGGTTTATAGTTAATAAGCTTTATGTAACTTCAAGGGCCCTTTATTTAACAACTGTATTTTTAGTAATTAAAATGAATGTAAGTTACTGGAAGTGTCAAAAGAGAAGCAGACTTTGATTTGTTGTATTTTTTTTACCCTTGGTAGAAATGTATATATACTATATTTGTTCACTGGAAATCTTATATTAGTATTTATATCAATGGCATATTACTTCACTAAATCCACTTAACATGTATCGAGGGAATGAGTTTGCAGATTTGGAATTGATTCAGAATATTTTTTTTCTCTCTTCCCACCCATCTTCTTACTTATGGAATGGAATGAGAATGAGACAAAATCCTTGATTATATAACGTTTTTGAAAAACTCCTGGTGAAAATAAAAACAGCCTCTAAAGTAGTTTAGAAAAGAAGTTTCTATCATTATTGGAGGTCTTCAATGGGGGAATATGACAACAGTTCAGATGGCTTCAGATTGCTGCTATATATACCATGTATGCTTTAGCACAGCTCATCAAATCCCTCCCACCATGCTGTTTGAGAAAAGTAAACTGAATGTGCGGTATGCAGAGAACTCACAGGAGCCCACTTTCTTCTAAACCAGATCGGGTACAGAGGATTTCTGAATAACCTCACAGACTGGGGAGTTTAACTTGGTATCCATGGCTTTAGTAAGATCAAAGAAAACATGAAGTAAAATGAAAATGTAGTATATCTGTGCATTCTTTTTTTTTTTCTTTCTGAAAAGAGCATCCACTGCATTCATCAGAGCCTCACAAGTTTCTGCAACTTTTAAAAGGTTAAAAATACCATTTCTCTGTCAGTTTTAGATGTTTCAGAGATCCAAATTGAGCCAGTAGCCCCCTGAGTAGACAGATACATAAAGGGTCTGGAATGAAAGCACATTCTTTGATTTTTATTTTATCATTTCTTTCTGTATATGGCACTGATTTTTGGCTTGGACTAAAAAACAGCAAGCTGTTTTGCATTGCTCTGGGCATAATTGTTATCTACACATTTCCAGACCACCATGGAAACAGGGATGAACAAGAAGCCAAGTGGCCTATGGTATCAAATGGGGCAAAAACAGACCAGTGAAGGGACCAGATGCTCCATGATGTCACATGAATCCAATAAACACAGAGCAGGATTGAGTAGGCCATTTGAATACCTGTAATTGTGGTAGAAATCAGAAATACCTAGTGTGGGTTCCTAACACAAAACCTGCCAAATTCTGTGACAATGCACATAAGTTTTTCTCTGGGGGATACTTACTTGATGGTCATATGGGGGATTATAAGTATCACAATGTTTCATGTAAACTATTCTTCACTAAGAATAACTGAAACATCTCATTTATTTCATTCCATCATGCTTTTCAAAGTTAAGTCCATTAAATCATAAAACTCTTAATGTGTATTTTAATAAAATCAGTCACTTGATAAACCTCTTACAAAACATCAAAACTCTAGTGTTTCACTCCTATCTTACTCTGTAAACCTATCACCAAAAGTAATAGAGGATAAACCTTATAGAATCAGGTTGAAACTCTGAATCTTGCCAACAAGAAAGCATTTACTTCCTCAACCATTACAACTGTCAATGATGTAGAAAGATCAGGCTGTGTAATGCAGGCTGATGAACCCTCTTCTTTAATAGTGGAAAGAGCTCTGGACTCAAAGTCAAAGAACTGATCTCCAATAAGTATACCACCACTTTTCCAGCATTGGGACTCTTGGTAAATCATATAAATGTTGTAACTTGAGTTTTGTATTTTTTTTTTTTTAAAGATTTTATTTTATTTATACATACAAGCTGGGATACAGGCCAGAGGCGTGGGGCGGCGAGAGGGTTCACCAGAGACAGAGTGGGGAGCAGAACACGCAGATCAGAAATACACTGCTGAGGGGAGCAGCAGGCGAGGCAGGAGAGGTCTGCCGCACCATGTGGGATTCTCCCTGGCCGGGCATCGAACTCGCGTCGCCGTTGCCGACAGCTCAGCACTTAACCGCTGCGCCACCAGGGAGGCCCCGAGTTTTGTATTTTTTTAATGAATGAAACTGCCTACATATTTGGATTTCTTTTGTTTTTCCTAAATTCCCTCTTTGACACATGATATCATCTAAGATACCACATTTGGTGGTCATGTCTTATATAACAGTTCCTCAGATTTTCCTTATCTTTTTTTTTTTATTTTTATTTTTTATTTATTTATTTTTTTTTTACATACAAGCTGGGGTACAGGCCAGAGGCGTGGGGCGGCGAAAGGGTTCACCAGAGACAGAGCGGGTAGCAGAACAGGCAGATCAGAAGTACACTGCTGAGGGGAGCAGCGGGCGAGGCAGGAGAGGTCTGCCGCACCATGTGGGATTCTCCCTGGCCGGGCGTCGAACTCGCGTCGCCGCTGCCGACAGCTCCACAGCGCAGCGCTTAACCGCTGCGCCACCAGGGAGGCCCCAGATTTTCCTTATCTTTCATGACCTTTACATTTTGAGGACTACTAGTAATTTTATAAAATGTGTCTCAGTATTTGCCTACTGGTTAGACTGGAGTTAGAGCTTGGGGAGGAAGAGCACAGAAGTAAAGTGGCATTTTCATCACATTATAAAAAGGATGTGAACTATCATCTTATAACCATTGATGGCAATCGTTTTTACCAGGCTGAGAAAGTGTCAAGATTCCCCTTTTCCTTTTTCTCCCTATCCATACTGTACTCTTTGTAAGCTTGTACCAACCATGCTAATGGAATGGTTAATTAAGTTCTATCACCTTGGCAGAAATTCTGAATATATTATTTAATTTCCTCTATATGAGCAATGTGTCTCTTTTATATCACATCATTCATTTAAAATATTGATTTACTTAATACTTTATATGGACTCATGGATGTTTATTCATTTTGTTGCTCAGATTATTACAGTTTGGAATCTTTGGAATTCTTCAGTTGTTTTTTCTTGTTTCTCTGCATATCCCCATCGCTCTGTTTTTTTTTTCTTTTTTAATGCTTCCTTACTTTCTGTTACCAAAAGATTATGTTGGCTCATCTTTCGTATTTCCTGACCCAGTATTACAATTAGCATTTTTTCCCCAGGAATGCTAGTTCCTAACTGAAAATGGCATTTGAAATCAAGATTTTGGATACCAACCATGCTTGTTGCTTAATGTTTATGTGTTCACTTGTGTGAATACAAATGTATCTATATTCAGCTAAATAAAAGCTCAAAAACATAATACAGATGTTTCTACTTATAATAAATGATCACATGGATCATTATAAAAATTTTCCCTTGATTATCAAGAATGTTCTCTACTGATAGCAAGTTGTCTGGTTGTCACCACTCTCCATCCAGTTAATTTATGGATTAATGTCAATATACTAGTATAGGGGTATCTGAGTTGCTAGCCCATAACCCTGTGGGTAACAACTTTATCAACTATAATACAATGTTTTTGTGTAATTCCCTTTGTCTTCAGCCTTAAAAATGGTATAACAGAGGTCAGCACCTTTCCCTGCCTAACACCTTTCCCATCTAACAAGGCTGTTTCAAACACCTGTGATGCTGTTAGAGTCTTTTATCACAGGCTGATCTACATCCAGTTATCATATGACCTCCTAAATATTTTTTTTTAATTACACAAGTTAAGGTTCATCCTTTGTGTTGTAAATATCCATGACTACAGTATCATAAAGAAAAGTTTCATTGTTCTTAATTTCTATTATCTACTCTTATTTATGCCATCTCCCCATCAAGGGAAACCCCCTACTAACCGCTGCTCAGTTTTCCATCTGTATTGTTTTTCCTGTTACCTTCTCAGACTAGCTTTTCTCACTTAGCTATATGCATTCGACTATGGTTTTCTATAGCCTGATAACCCATTCCTTGTTACAGACTGAAGTGTCCATTTACAGATGTGCTTCACTTTGTTTATATATTCATCTGTTGAAGGAAATCTTAATTTCTTCAGTTTAAAATAGTTATGATTAAAATAGCTATAAAAATTTTGTGTATGTTTTATGTGAATATATGTTGTCAAATCATCTCATTAAATATCGAGGAAAGTATTAACTTGGTTAAAAAAAATCAAACTGTCTTCCAAAGTGGATGTATTTTTTTTTAATTACCCCCAACAATGAATGAAAGTTCTTGTTCAGTGTCCTTGTTAGCATTTGGTATTATCTTTTTGGACTTCAGCCATTTTAATAGGTATGTTGGAATAGCTCATTGTTGTTTAAATTTGAATGTCCCTAATGGGAAATAATGAGCATGATTTTATATGCTTATTTGCCATCTACCTGCTTGCTATCTTTTGTGAGTTATATGTTCAGATGGTTTGTCTGTTTGTTGTCAGAATCACTTTTTGGTTTTCTCATCGTTGAGTTGTTAGACTCCTTTGAATATTTTGAACACAAGTCCTTTATTAGATGTGTATTTTGCAAATATATTCTCCCAATTTGTAACTATTTTTTTAACTTTATAAGTTATGTTTATTGAAGTAATGTTTATGTTTGACATTGTTTATAGTTCACATTTTTATAAATTATTTTATTCTTGTAACTGTGGCGTTCACAGACACAGTTTGGTTTTAATGAAGCACAACTTGCCATTTTTTCTCCCGTACATCATGCTAAAACCACATCACCAAATTGAGAGACACATCAATTATCTCCTATGTATCTTCTAGCAGTTTTGCACTTATATTTAGGCCCACAATTCTTTTTGCATTCATTTTTGTGAAAGTTGTAAGGAAGTCTGGGTATAGGTCATTTATTATAATTATTGCGTATGGATCACGGGTGAATTGGTGGTGGGCTGCCCAAGGGGAATACAAAATGTAAAAGACATAAATAACAATAAAAAAAAAGCAAAAAAAAATATCAAACAAAAAAAAATAATTATTGCGTATGGACACACAGTTTTTTTCCAGAATCATTTGTTTAAAACACTCTATTTTTTTTTCTTCATTTAAGTGCCTTTCCCTCTTTGTCAAGCATCGGGCTTTCTGTTCTCTCACTGAGAGAGAAATATATTCTTTCATCAATACCTTGTCGTCTCAATATTGTAGTTGATGTTACTGATTGAAGTTCTATAGAATGAGTCATCCACCTTTATTCTTTTTCTTCAATATTGTGTTGACTATTTCCATATAAATTTCCATATAAATTTTAGAATCAGGTTGTCGACATATACAAAAGAGCTTGATGAGATTTTGATATTAATCACATCACACCTATGGATCATTTTAAGAATAATTGACATATAACAATATTAAGTATTTTAGCCCCCAAAGTGGAATATTTCTTAATTTATTTAGATTTTCTTTGCATTATTTCAAGATTTATAATATTCTACAAATTCTATACATCTTTCGTTTGATTTATGGCGTGTATTTCATTTTTTTGTGTTATTGTAAGAGGTTATTTTGTTCCTATATTTGAAGTTCAAATTGTTCCTTACTGGTGTCTTAGGAGAGTAGTTGATTTTTGCATGTTGACCAAATATCCTATGATTTCTCTAACCATTTATTAGTTCCAAGAGGGCTTTATTGTATTTTGACAGTTCTTTTCTTTATTCTTTTAAAATATTTTTTGAGTTAATATTGACTTTCATCATTTTCATTTTAACCTCTAAAATAAGAGTAGTAAGAATTCCTTCCTGATAGCTTAGATTAAAAATTACAATATTATATATAGCAGTGATATGGCACAACATCACATACATAGTAAGAATTTGCTAAATAGTAACTAAATTTTAATTTCAACAAGAAATTTTAACACACACTATTATAATTTTTTTGAAAAATCCTAAGTAAAATCTTTTTTTTTCCCCTAATGGCCTCTGTTATTAATTTAAAAGTAGTTAAAGAAGAAAATAGAATTGGGATTCCATATTCTCCATAATAGATTATCTTAATCTTTTAAAATTTGAAGCCAAGCCAATATTGTTAATACATGTATGTACTTGATATTTCTGTCACATATATCTTATGTAAAAAAAAAACTGAACATTTTTCTTATTACAGATGCTGTTGTACTAGAGTTTATAATACTACAAACATTCTGAATTCAAATGAATTCAATGAATTACAATCTTTAACTTTATTAACTGGAAAGTTTATATGAAGATTAGAAATAAAAATCCTTATAGTTCTTTCTTGGAATTTTATTTCTTTGAATCACAATTTAGACAATGAAGGTAAAAATGGCATATATGGATTTAATTTTTAAAAAAAGAAACTGTATGGGGGCAAAAAAATGGTAAAGAAGAGGAATGTTAAAAGAAGAGATGGAGTGGAACAAAGAGACAGATGATGAACCAAATGAGCCAATATGCAAACTGCTCTAGACCTAGCTGGCCCATGTTTTTCTCCCGTAGTAGCGGCTATTATTAATATGTCATGCCCCATACTTCACACCAAAAAAAATTTATATCAATATGTCTTGAATTCAGTTTAGGAATCTGCATTTGAACAATAACTACAGTGGCCTGTGAGACAAAATTTGAGAAATTACCTGTAATGCACTGAATAGTATCTTACCAAAATTCATGTGAACCCTTAATCCCTATGTGATATGATTGGAGACAGGGTCATTAAGGAAGTAATTAAGATTTAATGAGGTCACAAGTGTAGGGTTCTAGTTCAATAGGATTGATGTCCTTATTAGAAGAGGAAGAAACACCAATGGTGCATGTACACAGAGAAAGACTAGGTGAAGACACAGTGTGAAGGCCACCATCTTTAGCCAAGGAGAAGGGCCTAAGGAAAAAACAAACTTGACAACAGTTTGATCTTGGACTTCTAACTTCTAGATCTGTGTGAAAGCCACTATGTTGTTTAACTCATCCATTCTATGACATTTTGTTATGAAAGCCTCAGCAAACTAATCCAGTGTCTTAGAGCATCAGTCATACCATGTGTCCTCTATATACTAAGTATTTTTATTGTGTAGTAAGCACTAAATACCCACCCAGGATTTTCTCTTTTATAGACTGCATAATTTTGTGTACATAAATTATTACAAAAAGAGGAAAAAACCTGAAGTCTGTAAAATTTAGAAATAGCTCAGTTTCTTCACTTCTCAAGGGATGTCATAATTGTCAGTAGGTATAGTGTCTCATTCTTAATTATCACTGTTATTTTTTTTTTTTCTTGAAAGAGAGGATAGGAGTCAATATTGCTGGGAAATACCACTCCTTTTTAAAAAAAAATAATTAGGAAATTGAGAACTTCTTTTATTAGGGTCAAAACAAAGTCCCAGTAGATGATTAGCTTGAGTTTTAATCCAGTCACCTAATCAAATACTTGCCAGGCTTATGCACTGTAAGGCTGACTACATCTCTGGTTTCATGAGAGAAAAACATATTCTCTCAAGAGAAATCTGGTAGCAACACTCTAGAGCTATTCATGAGTGACAAATGGCCAGGGAATTTGGAACTGGTGTGTGGAGGAAAAAATCCAGTTCCAACTGCTGGCATAATGTGCCATCACAAACCAGAAAGGGGCTAATATTCACAGCATGATTCCTGCAGGTGTTCACGCTCCTGAAATTATAACCTAGTGTCACAAGGGAGTGTCTTTTTGTTTGTGCCCTGTTGATGACAAGCCTCTCAGATTCTACTGCCTTCTGGTAATCTAGGATGCTTGCTACTGGATTACCATCTCCAGCCTATCTGTATTTAGATTAGGGCAGACGTCTTATGTCCTTTCTCTACCACATAGATGGAAGTACTACAATGTCTCTAGGGCTAGGCAAAACAATGAAAGACATCTCCTAAAGTGATGAAGTATCTAAAGTTGGGATGATAGGATAAAATCAGGCTGCCAAATCCAAATGGCTGGATGAGAATTGGCAACCAAAACAGGACAAAAAAACATGCTGATGAACAAAGATTATAGTGATAAATAGATTGGTTTATGCAGTAGATACAAGCTAAACCTGACAAGTCTGAAGGTTGGATACAAATACATAGGATGTCTTGCTTTAAATTGTTTCTTCTCTTTTATGGATATGCTAGGGTTTTTAAAATGACAAAAAACAAAACAAACAAACAAACAAAAAACAAAGGCAGCATGCATGTTAAGCAGAAGTGCAAAAAGGGGAGAATATTCCTTTGTGCTGTCTCTTCCTGGCATTTCATACTGTTTGCCCTTCCCTTCCTACTCCAACTCAGTGATAGAAATGCTAGCTCAATACTAGTGGAGTTAATAGGCACACTGTTGTAAGATGCATTAAGAGCTCTTGTGGTTACATTTCTTTCCAAGTATTAGCCTAGAAAAGATGAAAAAAGTGAAGAAACTCGGTAGTTGGAAATACAGGCATTGTCATTGTATTCTTTGTGTCTGCATCTTTCTAAAATGCATCATTCTGATTCTGTCTATGAAATTAAATAGCTGTTATGTTGAAGTGCATGGAGCATGTGGTCAGTCAACCCCAAGGGCTACAGAATATTGATGATACCATTTATGCCGTACACTTTTGTTTATTATGTTATTATTTATAAAAATACAAGATTATCTTTCATGTTAGTTGCCTTGAAGACATTTAAAATATGTCCCTTTCTCATGGTGTTAAGGCTTAGGATCAGAAAGGCAAATGTTTCCCACTAACTTCCTCATATTCAGTCAATCAGCAAGTGCCAGATATGGAAGTTAAACCAACAATTGGTTCTGCTTGTTTCTGTCCAGTGAGCTTTCTACTATATTTGTGTCTTTCTCATGAAGCAGAAATGATTGTGTTAATTAATAGTGTTTCTGGAAAGTTTTGCTACTTTCAGTGGACCAGCTGAATCTATTACTGGTAATTAGAACTTGTATGACCTGGAACAAAAAGACCTAATGTTATATCCAAAATATGGAAGGAAAATTTGAGTTGCGATCAAGTTTGTGCCAGAGTCATCAGCAAATCCCAAGAGCTAATTGCTAGCATGTCTTCACAACCCCATGTTCAGTAGCTTGAAATTGGTCATGGAAGGAGTATTTACACAAGAGAAATAAATGCTGTGAACAATTGGGTTTTTTCATTCGATGAGATAGTTAAATAATATTTATTAGAACCTTAGAGGTGATACGGGTATGAATAATGAGTATCAGAAAAGTATGGTCTTTGTAGTATTAAAAGGCTGGTTTGAATCTAACTGTACTATTAGACAGTTGATTGGCCAAATTATCTTCTCTGAGTCTCCATCCCTTCCTAAGTATAAGCTGCTCATAACCTCCTTGCAGAGTTTTAGGATTAATGATCATGTATGTAAGTACTGACATATAAAAGGTGGTCAATTTCAGGTGTCATTATTAGAATTGTTAGAGACCTCAATGTTTTTCCCTCTTGTGACAATTTTCCACATGAGTGGATTTACATGTTAATGCTCTGTGGAAGATGTATGACATTGAAGGAAAGATTTAAAAAATGGATAAAAATGATAAAATCCGTTAAGCTCTTTGGAAACAGGCACCATTATAATTCTAGCTATCTACTGTTACTACACAATGCACCACAATATAAAATCTAGCTAAGAGAGAGCTACTTTTGCCAAATTGAAGTAACAGGAGGTAATTGGTACAGCTCTCCTCCAAAGGATCTGTGGGTTTATAAATTGGTTGGAAGCATCGGGTTTTGGTTATTTTGTTTCATATGATTCACAGTGCCAAACACTGCAGTCCTAATTTTATCCTGGGGCATCTATTCAATACTTGCTTGGAGAGATTAGTGCCACCAACCGTGCCCTCATAAGCACTGCCAGATACCTGAGTTTCTTTTTCCTTTTTCGAGAGGAATATACTCTAAAGAGCATCTATGAAGTCTATTTTTTTTTTCCAGGATGACAGCGCGACTCTCCTATCAAAGTGAGAGTTTATGGAATATCAGTGATATTCCATAAGAAGCATGTTACTTAGACATTCAGAGACTCAAAGAACAAGAGACAGACAGTATAAGTATCGCTAAATCTTCAATAATATACAAAGCAGTAAATTTAGTAGTGATGAAACTAGTGGCACCCCAGATGCAAAAACAAGTGCACATGAAAAGTGGTTTTATTTAGTGGAAATGCCAAGAAACTTAACAATTCTTCCTGCCTCAGACTTAGAGCAATCTGGTGCCTTTCTGGCCTTTTAGTTATGTTATGCTAAAGGAGTTTAAAAGAAACTCCACTGCATGCTAATATCTTATAGAACAATCCACTAAGTAGGAAGTCCTCCCATTAGGGTACAATTTCATGTTGAAAATAACAGCTTTTGCACTATTTGGATTTCAGCTCATTTCATGAAAAGTGTTAAATATCAAGTTAAAATGAGTCACATATGTGATTATGTGTGTGTGTTTTGAAATCTAGTAATAAAAATATAATTAAGGACTTTGATTAATTAAGTGATCAAGGGTCTCTCCTCAAGAAAAAAATGAAATTCAGAATGATTGTTATGAATCAGGAAGTCATTGAAATGGGTGTTAGATTTGCCACTGCTTTTTTGTAGACAGTTAGATATATCTATATGACGAGGACTGAGTCCTGAAATGTGAGGTTATTTGGGAAACAAGGGATGTTTGTTTTTTCCTATTTAAACAGCTGTGCCCAAATCATTGGCTGACATTCAGAAGGAAACTTATCATCCAGATTTGACAAAAAAATAAAGACCAATAGTCTACTCAATACACCATTCCCATCACTGGAAATAAATATTTTACTTTATGTTCCAAGAGAATTGACACACTGCTAGAAGATGTTAACATTAGGAAATTTTAATATTTTGGATGGGAAAATGTATGTATTTGTGTGTAATGTCCAAAATAATGCCCTATGGAAATTTTGTATTTGCTTCATTTGCTTTGTGATACCAGTGGCATCAAAGGACTCTCATACATAAGAAATTGATCTGAAATAGAGACCAGTCTTCCCAACTTCCCCTTCTCCAAATGAGTTGGTTGTGTTGGTTTCTCTTATTCTCCTAATCAGTGACAAAAACTTTCTCTTCCAATTTTTCAGGGAAAATATTTAAGGAGCAATCATAGGGCCACTTCATTGCTTTGCATCTCAGTTGGATTTTGCAATCCTTCTACTTATCCTTTTCATCTCTTCCACACATTGGTAGAAATTTGAGGTTTTTCTTCATAATGACAACAACCTGCAAATTCCTTAAAATGATATTTCCTTTCAGCCCCAGAAGACTCCAACATATCAGACCAAGAATTTTATTTGTAGTGAAAGTGGTAGACCTCTAAAACAAAAATCAAATGGTCTAGTGATGCAAGCATGTACAATGGGCCTTTTCCCAGGGGGGAAAAAAAAAAAGCCTAATGGAGTTCTCGATTCAAGCATGAAAGGCTAAGTCATCTGACTATGACAAAGACGCATGGTATTTTGTTTTTTGTCAAAAATTCTAACTCTTATTGGGCCGGTAGCCAATGACTGAAAACAACCATTAATCCATTGAGTAACACTATGAAACTCTGCACTAGTTACCTTGGATTAGAGTGATGTTCTCAGGCAATAAATATGTGCAAACTGGAAATGATGAGTTTCTGGATCCCTTCAAAGCATCGTGATTTGTTTTTTATTTTATTCTTTTAATCAAAATTGCAGAAGAATATTAGGCAGAAAAATGCATTTGAAAATTTACAGACATGGTACAGTATTCTAGGAAAGTTACATTACTGTGTATATTTGGAAACATCTTTTTCTACCTAATTGGATTTCTCTGGTTTTTAATTAAATGTTACTATTCAAGTCAGCTACTGGCTGCCTAAACTGTAAGTTTGAAGGAAGTAATTGTGGGACTATAATTTCAGTTTAGCCTCCTGCTTTAATATGTAGGACATTGGTAGAGACCATGAAATAAGAGATTTAGCTTTTTATCTCATGGTTTTTGAGGACTAACTGATTAATGTCTTCAAAGCTCATTTCCTCTTTTATAAGAAGGAGGATGTTCTGGGGAATGGTGAGGCCAAAGTTACTCTGACTTCTTGCATAGTCAAGCTTTAGAATTCCTGGTGGTAGTATTATTTAAAAAAAAATATGTGTGTGTGTGTGTGTGTCTGCATGTATTATTAATCACAACCTTGTGACTTAAATGAGTTTAAATTCACTGAAACAGATAGCAAATAGCAAAGATAACTCCATTTTTCTCTCTTTGGACACTCACACACTTGAATCTCATATGTTTATATATATATATATATATAGGCAGTCTTATAGGTTTTGGCATTTTTTTTTAGGTCAGCTATATTTGGGATATTTATTATTCAAATTCAGCAAACATCTACTTTGCAATTAATTATGGCTCAACTACTCTATTGGGCATAGGGGAGATGTTTAGACAGTATGGCCTCACCCTTCAAAAGGCTCACAACACAGTCAGTAATACATTTTTAAACAGCTCATTGCTCTACAAGACAAAATTAAATAAAAACCACTTGAAATCTAAAGATTTTTTAACAGAAACAGAGAGAATAATAATTTGGTAAGCATGTACAGTAGACTGAGATTTAAATAAAAAAGGTCTTTTAAGTTATGTTTTGATGAATAAATGGAGTTCTCTTTTTTAAAGATAGATTTATTTTTGCATACAAGGTGGGGTGCAGGCCAGGAGTATGGGGCAGTGAGAAGGTTCACCAGAGACAGAGTGGGGAACAGAACATGCAGATCAACGGAAATACACTGTTGAGGGGAGCAGTGGGCGAGGCAGGAGAGGTGCGCTGTGCCACGTGGGAATCTACCCAGCTAGAAATCGAACTCACACCGCAGTAACCAACACCTCCACAGCGCTGCACTTAACCCATTGTGCCACCAGGGAGACCCTAAATGGATTTTATTGAATGAAAAATAAGGGAAGAACATTCACCTCAAGTTGAAAAAAGTCCCCTAGAAATATACAACTAACTCATGAAGGTTTAGGCTACAAATGTGTTGTGTTTTTGTTATTATTTCTATTAACTGCTGTGAAGGGATGTTTTAGTCATAAATTTGGCTAATGGTAAATCTCTGCACTTTGTAAGTCAGGTTCTATCAACATGAAAATGAAAAATCTGACTTTTTTCATAGAACTACTACTAAGGCCTTACTGTTCATTAGGCTTTTACTAAAATGCAGGTTTCTCTTAACTAGATGGAATTGCTAGAGAGCAAGATTTATGGAATGCTAATGAGCGACCTTCACACCTAAGATTCAGTATCTGAAAGTTATAGAACTGTCAGACCCATAATTTGCCAAATTTATGATCAAATAGGATGGGATTTGGATCATTCTGCCCCAAAATATAACACTTTGATGTATTAAATATTTGAAAAAGAAGGAATTTGAGAAGTGGCATGTTCAGGAAGGACTCTGTGACCTCCTACTTCTCCATTGGAATAGGTCATAATACCCTCTTCTTAGAGTTAACCTCTTTGCACCTGGAAAAAAGAAGGCTCTTTATCTCTGAAGACAGAGAGGCATCATTAGTAACCAGAATTAATGAACCTTGCAAAATTTCTGTATTTCCTACCCTTAGCTCATGCATACCCTTTTTACTATCACATTTTTCTGTGACTTTCTATTCCTCATCACACCTAGTATGAAAAATATTCAGGTTTAACTGTTTCTTCAAGACTTCATTTCAGTGTGAAGTCTCAGACAATGTCATAAAATTTATATTAAATATGTTTGTATGCTGTTCTCTTGTTAATATGTCTTCTGTTAGTCCAGTTACAGGGCCTCAGCTAGAGTATATAAGAGGGTCGTTGAAAACTATCATGTGTATGTAAGTTCATATTTTATTTACTTCTTTAGTGTTAGAACATTTTTTTCATCAAGTATAAGAATTTGCCATGCAATAGAGTTCTCCTCAAATCAAAGATATGAAAACTCTTAAAACTAAAATAAGTAAAGTGGTTTGTCAAAGTTCACCAAACTAGTTAGTGGTAGATTTCAATCTCAACTCCATGTGGGTGCAGAAGGGAAATTTCCCCCTACCCCTCTGGGTTCTTCTTGGACTGGTAGAATAATCAAATAAACATCAGAAAGATTAGCAGGAAAACAATAAATTTAATTCAGTACATAGACATGAAGATTCTGAGGAAGGAAATGTAAAATGAACTCTATGGTTTATCCTGATATAGGAAATGAGGTAAGAGTCTTGGGCTTCAAAGAGGGAAGAGTGGTAAGTCACATGAAGAAAGAACAGATGTTCAGTAATTAAATATTTACACGTCTATGTAGGTATATTAGTTTGATAGAAGGTTTTTTTGTTAATAACTTTAATTCCAGGCTAGACCTCCAATTTACATTCTTCTAGGAAGTTAAAGGCATGAAAATAGTTTCACTCAAGTTGAAGTGTCATCAATTGATTTCAGCTTGAAATAATTCATCAAAATAGATAGAAATTGGGGGGAGGCCTGTTCTTAATACCTTAGGGAGGCATATTCTGAATACCATCCCCCTAAAATTCCTGTTTTCTTTTCGGAACTCTTGTCTACTATACTGTACTTTACTACTCGTTTCTCTTCAATAGCGGTTTGAAAGATACAATTAAACTTAATTTTGTAAAAACAACTAACGAAAATGGAACATTTAAGTAAATGAATTAGATATACATTTTATTCTTTGCTCTTGACAGGTTCAGTTTTATAAATTGAGTATCTTTGTCAGTATGAATTGGCTGAAACTTTGACAAAAGTGGAACAGGTGAATTTTGCTGAATTAACATTTTTCTTTTCAGACCATGACCTTATTACATATAATAAGATATTAGAATACTTACTTTATTTCCTACAATTAATTGACTTTAAAAATAGATATGTACTGTCTGCTTAGCAGATTTTCACTTCCATTCAGATATTCTTCAAATGATACCAATTTATTTGGTACACTAAAATTTCAGGATACTGCATGAGATTCTACTTCTACAATCATTTGTTAACATGTAAATTCTTAGGACAACAAAATACTCAGATGAGTATTTTATTTTTACTGTTTACACTCTTGTTGTTTTTCTGTAGGTACTGTTTACTTACACAACAGACATATTACTTCATCTCTCTCATTCCCATATTCTCTCAGGACTATTTGACCAATTGACTAGGTTAGCCATATATAAATGGACTCAGCTTCCAGGAAAAACAAATATTTGCGCGTGCGCGCACACACACACTCAATCATTTTAAGTGAACAAAAGAAAAAAAATGCTAAATATCTTGGTTAAAGTACATTTCCCTAAGTAATAATTGCTATTTTAAAACTCTCCTGTAGGATATTGTCTATAGAAAACAAATAGAAATGATTATAACAACAACCACCAAAAAAAAAAAAAAAAATGACCCAGACAAAATCAAGTGGATTGTGCTTGATGGAATGTAATTCATTATCATCATGCATATAGTGTGAAGGTACAAAGAAAATCATAGCACATCCCCTGGGTTCTTCTAAGCTGGAAAAGAAACAAGCATTAGATGGACTGATAAGAGGCAATGTCAAAAAGAAGTTAATAACAAATGCACATCAACTGTGTGCACAGAAGAGAGATACTAATGAGTCACTAACCACATGTCTTCAGACACCATCTTAAATAGCATAGCTTAAGACAGAGGAGGTCAGTGGTAAGAAAGGGGAAAATCGGGGAATTTACCAAGGAAGGCACAGTAAGCAAGATGTGCAGATTTAAGTTCTGCTTTCTCTATTGAGATAAGTATAGTTTACTTTGTTATCTCTTTTACAGAGAGAAGTTTACATATAAAAGCCCTTTCAAAAGCAGCCTCCTTTAAGCAACCTTTGAATCCCTCCTATGAAATAAACTTCTCACTAAAAACACTTATTTTGGGGTGGCTAAGATTTGTCCCCCTATAGTAAAGAAGTCTTACTTTATTGCATCAATGCATGTTTTGGTCTGTTATTTTATTTTTTTTAAGATTTATTTATACAAGCTGGGGTACAGGCCAGAGGCGTGGGGCAGTGAGAGGGCTCACCAGAGACAGAGTGGGGAGCAGAACAGGCAGACCAGAAATACACTGCTGAGGGGAGCAGCGGGCGAGGCAGGAGAGGTTCGCCGCACCATGTGGGATCCTCCCTGGCTGGGCTTCGAACTCGCATTGCGAGTTTGCCGACAGCTCCACAGAGCAGAGCTCAACTGCTGCGCCACCAGGGAGGCCCTGGTCTGTTATTATGTAGATATGTGTAGATTTTTGGAAATCTCGCTGGCACTGGTTACAACATTTTACCATTCTTCTCATTAATTTGTTAAGTAATTTGGCACAAGATTATTTAAAATTGTATGAGAGTCATGATTTTACCTCTAAAACATTATTTTAATAGTATTAATCAGTAGTTCCAAATTCTGTTATGCATTCCAATTCTCTGGAGGGCTTGCTAAATCACAGATTACTGGCCCCATTTCCAGTTTCTGATTCAGTATTCCAGGGTGGGGCCTAAGAATCTGCATTTGTAGCAAGTATCGGATGATATTTTGATGCTGCTTGTCCAGAGGCTATACTTGCAGAACCACTGGTATAAATTGTAGTCACCCAGACTGATGATTACAATACCAAGAAACCTTCATTTTACTAAGTATAAAGATATTCATTCTAAAACCTAATCTGCACTCCTAAACTATTTTCAGGTCCCTGTGTGAAAAGAATGTTTCTAGTCCTTTCATTTCCCCCCTATAGCTGGATAAATCAGTCTCTTAAATCTTCTGATTTAGGCATTAGAAATAGTGGCAGCTTCTATTAAGTGATGTGATAGGGAATAGGAAAGTATCATAGAAGACAATATAAGATTCACTCTAAACCAATTATGTAGTTAATTACTCTAGTGTGTGAACTTAGCCTTCAAAGCAATCTCATTCTGGCTGAGGGAAAAGCTACTACAGACAATTATGGGATGTGTGCGATGTTAGAAAGGGGAAGACAGAGCTATTGTTGGAAGAACGGTGTAAATGCTGAGCAGTGTAATCTGAAATAAACATAAATGCAACAGTGTTTTCCCTGAGCTATACTCTTCACTGCATAATAGACCTTTTCCATTCTAATTTCTATGATTCATTTGCTCACTGGAACAAGTTACATACTTTTCTTCTTTCCCCTTTCCTGTTATAGGATAAGCATTATCCTTCCCTATTGTGGCTGTAGAATTCAGTAATGCATTCATTGTCAGAGAGGAGAGTAGCAGTGTAGAGTAATTTAAATGACATCTTTTTTCTTATTTAAATCAAAAGGAAAGCCTGATGCCCAAGGGTGAACACCTTACACTGGACCTGAAGATATGACTATTGTTTCCCTTTTGTATTCTCACATTCCATTAAAAAAAAAAAAAAAAACTTACTAAAAGCAAGTCCTGTCATTGGTATGCTGATAATGGGAAAAACACAGGCAGAACTTTCAAATATTTGAAGGTAGCTTTTTAAAAGCCTTTTGTGAACTTATAAAACATAAGGTAAATTAAATCTAATTTGCATGCAATTTGTCATGTATTTAGAGGTTGGTGGCAATTAAGAAATGCAATTTTTTATCACTGTATTTCTCTTTTATGTACATTAAAAAATACCTCAACACATTTCATTATATTCATAAGATACAAGGGTGCACTCTAGTGGATAAACTGAAAACTTGAAATTGGAGATTAGATTCCTGTAAGGTTTATATCCTTGTAAACACATGAACTGACCTGTACTTAATTCAGGTAGAAATTTGGTAATGACACTTTGAGTAGGTAGAAGATGATGCATTATTTTAGGAAGAGATAATTTGCAGATGGGATATTGTTTTTTCAGTCAATTTGGATTTAGAAAGTGGTTATTCTCCCCATACCTTTTATTTTCCTTCCCTTTCTTTATCATTTTCCTTTTGTTTTAACCCATAAACCTTCAATTAAATATTACACAATAAATATAATTGGGACTTGAAAGCTGAGGATATTAATTAAATGTGTTATCAGTCCTCAATAAAATTATTAATTTTAGATCCATTTCAGGAGTTTTCTCTATATAGTAGAGGGAACTTTGCTGAAATTTGTTTCAGCAAAATTCTTTTGTGGTGGTATACTTTCATATTCTTTGAATATAAATTGTCAGGCAAATAGAATATCAGAAGCATCCAACAAATTCATAGAGACTTTTTAACTGGTTAATACTCAGCACCGATATTAGAATGTGTGAAAATATCTTAATCTTACTGAATTCTCTTATGAATGCAGTAATATTTTGAGATTAGCGTTTTTTTTTGCCTTTATTATTCTTTTTTTTTAAAGGTATATTTTTATTTATTTATGCACACAAGAACTGGAGTGTAGGACAGAGGTAGGCCCAAAGGTATGGGAGTGGGGGCAGTGAGAGGATTCACCAGAGACAGAGTGGCATCAGAACAGGCAGATCGACTGAAATACATTGCTGAGGGGAGAAGCAGGTGAGACAGGAGTGGCCTGCTGCACCATGTGGGTTAGTTCCCTGACTGGGGATCAAACTCATGCTGCAGTGGCTGGTTATAGCTTGATGCCTCTGAGACTTTCACCCCTGTGCCACCAGGTTTATTCTAAACTACTTACAAAAGATGCATACTAAAAATCAGACTTCCCTGGGCTCCCTCTCTCCTTAAAGCCCCAGGACCCTATCACATTCCTTAACTCAGGATAGATATACTCTCATTATATCCCATTTGGCTTTAGAATCCACATGCCTTTATACATTTATTCATTAATGATTTTTAATTGGCTTTAAAGTAATCTTAATTTTGAACTTACCATTTTAGGACAATACATAATGTTATTAGCAAGATAAGTGAAGCCAAGTAAGTTTCCTCCACTCATTTTCTCTGATTCACTCAAAAGGAATCTTGTTAAGTTCAACTGATCATGTACATACCTAGTCAATATAAACAAACTTATTTTTTCTTACTTTAAAACCATGCTACACAGAAATAAAGGAGCTGCAATTCATTGTCAGAGAATAAGACATACCATGTGATAAGACATACCATGTGTACAGTTCTTTTATTTCAAATGGCAGTAAAATAACACCAGAACTGTCTATCAAAAGCAAAAATAGGTGGATACTGCAGTAGCTCACAAAACTGGAAAAAAAAAAAAAAGGTATACAACTAATGCCCAGACATGCAGTGATGTGATTACACATGGCATATCAGTACCCTAGGCCCAGGACATTCTTTCTAATGCTCCATCGAAGAACACATCCTAAGGAGAAATAATCTGATTGGTCCATATTTGCTTAAACGCTAACCTTTTAGTCTTGACTCAGTTTATAGTGGAAAATTTATATTCAGCTTCATGAGAATCACTTCGGAAATGTGAGTGAAAAAGAAAAACTCTCAGCAAGAGAAGAAGAATAGCGAAAAGTATCAAATACTCATTACATTCCTACTACTCTCTTTTCAGCTCTACAAAACATACCATATACTGAAATTTCAAGAATGTTCTCTTTTAAGAAATTGCACCTTATATATTACAAAAATAAACTCACACTTTCCCAATGGAAAACAGACTAAAGTCATGCTTACTTTATATCCACATCACTGTTGTATGGCAGGGGTCTTTTTCTACAGTCTTCTACAGGTCATGAATTAGTCTTCTGCTTATACTGTAATTTCTTATTGCTATTATGTAAGGTAGTAGCACCCCAAGTGTTTCGGAAGTAATTGGTAAGAAGATTATATTGGGATATAGGGGGAAATTCCTCCCATCCATCTTGGACTGGGTGAGCAAACAAATTAACAGCAAACAGATGCATAGGAGAAAAAGGTGAAACTTAATTACCTAAGTATGAAGAATTATATGGCTTTAAGTTTCAGAGTAAATCAGATAGACTAAGTGTCTATATACTGAACTAATGAGTGAGATCTGAGTCTAGGGCATCTAGGAGAGACAGGGGTGTCACCTAAAGAGTGAGTAAGGGGTACACTTAATATGCAAAAGTCCTAAATATTTCACACTACATTAAGATAAGTTTCTCTGATAAAAAAAAATAACATTTATGTAAATGATCCTAAATATCAATTTTAAGGTGATGCTAACAGTTTATCTCTACCTGCACTACCTTGGTTGGGCTTAGCTCCATGCCAAAGTGACACAGATTGGGAGAAACCTACTGCAGACATCTTGAAAAAAAGTCTGTGTGAACATTTTGGGGAGGTTTGCCCAACAACTAATTATAAAATATTGTCTCCCAGCCCATAGTTCTATAATCCTATCAGTAGTTGTGTCTGCACTATGAAGTATGTGTCAGCCATATGGTATCTTCCTAAAAGCACTTTTTATTGAAACCTTTTCATTATTCCTTTCTGGTGCTTCATAGCCATCACAGGTTAGGGCATGAGAACCAGAAAAGACAAAGTACATACCTTGGTGAAATTATTTGATCACGGATAAAGAGAAGATCCAAACAGATACTAATTTAGTTGGGAAGAAAAATAATTTTCCTTTCACCCTTCTAGTTTCTTGACTTAGACAACCCCTTTAATAAAATTCAGATTGGGGGCCTCCCCGGTGGCACAGCAGTTAAGCGCTGCACTGTGGAGCTGTTGGCAGCGGCGACACAAGTTCAACACCCAGCTGGGGAGATTCCCACATGGCACAGCAGACCTCTCCTGCCTCGTCCGCTGCTCCCCTCAGCAGGGTAGTTCTGTCCATCTGCCTGTTCTGCTCCCCACTCTGTCTCTGGTGAACCCTCTTGCTGCCCCACGCCTCTGGCCTGTACCCCAGCTTGTATGCATAAATAAATAAATATTTTAAAAATGAAATAATAGTCAGATTATCAGGAAAAAAAAAAGAGAGATACCCAAGAAGACTGAGTATCTCTCCAAAATGACCCACTTCTTTACCTTACATACCATCACTAAAATAAAAACAAAACAAAGATGTTGATGGATGAAAGAATCATTTATGGGAGGCTATCCAAAGGCATGGTTAAAAATAGAATATGATCATTGTGCACATTTAGGTCTTTCTCATCTTCATTAATAAAAATTTCCAGAGGTTTAGTCATCTTCCACAACCTGTTACAGAGTGGAAATACCCACAGACGGACATTTCCCTTATAAATGCAAATGCCCCGTCATAAAATTAACTTCAAAGTTTTTCCTGTGCCTGCTGTTGTTTAAAAATTAAGCATCTCAAGATAATCATTATGCCAGAGTCATATTTTGGGGGTAACAATCCAACTCCCCTCCTTTGCAATCATGCCTAACCTGATGAAATTTATACCTTTAGTTTTAATTCACTATTGATGGAAAATTTATCACTCTATTATGATTAGCAAAAAACCATTTTATTAACCACTTGGGTAGTCTTTGTGCTAATTATGTGACCTATAAGAACTGAAAACTCAGACTTGCATAAAATAGGAAGATATATGCCCTTTGAATAATAGAAATGTAAAAGTAAGAGTAAGAAGTGTAAGAAGTGTGCTGTCACAGTGATAGTGCTGAGACTTAACCCCTATGTCACCAGGGAGGTCCCAAGAATGTAATGTTATTTGGATGGAGGGTCTTTGCAGAGATAATCAGGTGAAAATGCAACTGTGAGTGTGGGCTCATGTCCAATATGATTTATCTCCTCAAAAAAAAAAAAAAGGGAAATTTTGTCACAAAGACAGATAGACTTCCCCAGATGTGAATAGGCAGAAAAAGAAGATAGTATGAACTAAGAAACACCTGAGGCTACCAGAACCTACTAGAGCAGTCTGAAAGAGATCATTGTTACCCATTTACGTTTCTTTTTATGACAGCCCCAGGAAACAAATTTTGTTAAAATATGTGTGTTGCAATTAGGGTCTGGGTGCCATTTCCCTGTAATTCTCATGATTCTGCTTTCTTTGGTGTGTCAGCTGTGAAAGGTAACTTAAAAAACTAGAGCTATATTAAAATAGTCCTGGAGAAATCTGCTACAGGAAAAGTGACTGTTCTCTTTAAAATGGAACTGACCCTTGGACTGGGCCAAACCACTAGCATCCAAGAAGCCAAAAAGAATGGGAATATACTGTTAAAAGGACCAAGAAAGATAACTTTTATCTACTTTTACTTTGTGACCTCTCCACCTAACAACTTTTACTTTGTGACTCTTTTGCCTCACCATTACCTCATCCATTATCTCATCTTCCTCATTCTAATACCCATCTTCCATTACCTCATTTTTCTTTTTCTCTTTATAAAACTACTTTGACCCTTTTTCCCTTCTTTGGACCTTCTAATCTGAACTTGTGTTTCCATGACTGCATTTTTTTTTTAATAATTTATTATTTTAATTGTGATAACATTAGGATTTTCTCCATCAGATATCATCATCTTAGGGTACCTGCCACCAATTCACCACTGTCCACAATCATAATCCATCGTATTCCTTTCCCAGTTTGTTCCTATCCCTCCCTCCCCCTTCTCCTCTATTTTATAGTTCTGTAGCCAGTTTTCAAGAATTAATTTTTAAGCTTGTCTTACTGAGTTTGGTTTCTCTATATTCCACATACCGGTGTCACCATCCGGTATTTGTCTTTTTCCTTCTGACTCATTTCACTTAGCATTATCACAAAAAAATCAGCTTTGCATTTTTAATGTTCTCCTGAATTTCTAGGTTAATACAGCCTTGGCTTTATATTAGTATATGCATCATGTTACCAAGATGTTTCCAGCAAGACTTGAACATTTTATTCTTAGAAAGACAAAAAGAGAAAAACATTCTGAGTTAGGTAAAAAGATTATATGAATGGACTGATTATGTGCTGCTTTTGAATTAACAACAATGACCCTGGGATGTCACCTGTTGATTGGATCAAGCCTAAATCAGTTACTGATAACTGGGGAGCACAGGGAGGGGTTGCTCTACAGAGATTTGTCTAATCAGGATCTACTTCTGGAGTTAAATAAGTATCCTTAATTGCATGGGTGGGGTTTATATTGAAAAATCAGATGTTCTTTTAGGAAGGGACATATTGGATTAATCCTGACTCCAGGATACTCATTGTATCTTTCTATCATGGCAAACACATGTATACCTGGAAACTGTGACTAAAGGCCTTGCTTACAGCAGAAGTCTTTCTGTGTCCATTCACTAAGATATACATATTTTGAATAATCTGGGATCTATTTTAAAAATTAATATTTTTTTTATTGGTACCAAAACTCCAACCTTGTAGAAATCAGTGTAGATCCTAAGTGCAGACTATTCACTTTTCAAAGTCAAGTGTCACGTAAGTTGTACTGTTTAAATGCTGTCCACCAGATGATTATTTTCTCCTTTAAGGCCCTTAAACCACACAACAGGGAGTGTGATTATTTGGAGTTCAGCTAATTCTCATATAAAACAGCTAACTCGGCTGCTGAAGTCTTGCTTGCCTTCTGTTTCTTGAATGACTTTCACTTCAACCTCTTGGTAACAACTCCCTGCTTAAGTGTCCTCTACTAAACCATCCATCATGTCATCTGTGTTCCTGACTGCTCCCTGGCTAGTCTATTAATACTCCAGATATTTAATACATTTGTATGTAATGCTTGATGCCACTGTAAAATAGACATATTTATTATAATTATTATACTGTCTTTGAGATCTTTCTCACAACCACAGCAACACAGAACTAATTTAAGTTAAATGCTTCACCAATGAAATATATCAGGATATAGAGATGGAGTTGGGAAGCACCTTTCTTGACTTCTAATTTAGTGTCTAACGCTATATTACCTCATATTTTTTAAATATTTTATTTCTGCTTATGCTTACAATCCTCCATCTGATACAAATTCACCTATTTTTGTAACCAGAAATAATAACCCCAAAGTGGATACTATGCAAAATTTTCAAGGTTCAACAATTTATAAATTTTGAAAATAGATTGTAAAGTACTGCTTCAGTGCACTAAATAATACTCAAGTGGCTTGAAAGAGTTAATTCAGCTTGCAAAAGAGCTTAATTTATTCCCAGGATACAGCCCATACACAGGGAGAATATGGCTCATTAAATCCCTTTAAATAACTCCCAGTGGAGATGTATGTTTTTGGATCAATATTATATTCCTGTGGACTTAACTGAATCACAGTTACTCTTGGGAAGAGGCTAGCTTTTCTTTTTGGGTTTGGAACTCTTTTCAAAGATAATATTATACCTATGATTAATCATACTTCTATTTAAAAAGCAAACTGAGTTACTAGTTTTGTTTTTTTTTAAAGACTAAGAATTAGGTAATTATTTATTCAATATTTTTTCTTTCCAAAAGCTAATAAAATAATTTACCCTTCTGTCGATATATATATATATATATATATATATATATATTTTTTTTTTTTTTTTTTTTTTTTTTTTTTTTTTTTTTTTTTTTTTTTTTTTTTTTTTTTTTTTTTTTTTTTTTTTTTTTTTTTTTTTTTTTTTTTTTTTTTTTTTTTTTTTTTTTTACTGGTGATCTTTCACCTTCAAGATTCAGCTAGTCAGATTCTCTAATAGAAACATACCTCATGACATACTTACAGAAAGTACTCAGAGATCAGAAATAAAATCAAATATGCTTTGTAAGATGTTTCTTCCATTGGATCTTATATTCATATATACATACACTGCAACATCTATTTAATGTTATTACACAATAAGATTGTATGGAATTATTGTATAAAACTTCAGAAATCATAATTGTTCTCCCAAATGACATAATGAAATCATTATGAGTGATTACACTGGAATCAGTTTTCTGTACTTAAATCCTGACTCCATCACTTACTAAATTTATGGACTTTATATTGTTACTCAAATATCCAAGTCTCAGTTTCCTCATCTACATACTCTGGTAAATACAATATTCCTTATTAGAATATTGATTACAGGCCTAAATTAAATGAATGAACATTTGCGAAAGATCTAATATTAATAATCATTCAATAACTACAATGTTATAAGTATCATGTGGGTACTTGTGGACAATATAGTTGGCAAATACTAATATCATAACAACCTAATTTTTAAAGACATATTTTGCATATTACAATCATGTACCCTATAACATTTTCATCAAAGGCATACTGCAAATATAGCAGTAGTCACTATATATGACCCAGGTATAGCAGGCTATACCATCTTGGTTCATTTAACTAAATTCAATGGCAATCACACAAGAATAAAATTGCCTAATGACATTGTCTAAGAAATACCCGTGTTGTTATAGGTCACTGAATATTAGAAGTCACTAAGTCCATATGAGCACAGAAACATAAAATATATCTGATGACTATTTCTGAAAACTATAAATATTACAAATAGTATCTATAGATCGTGAGGCACAGCATAAATTGTGTCTGTCAAGATTTTCCACTTACTGATAGCTATCAGAGATTTTCTTTTCTAACCTCCATTATATAAAATATAATTTTATAGTTTTAAATGTAATAAGCTAGGGGCAGACTGTTACTTTTGATGTTTTTAATAAATCAAGGAAATATTTACATCTAAATTATTTTAGCTGTATGAAATTTATTCTATATCCATTATAAAGGTATAAATAATAACATAGCAATCATTGGGACAGAAGAGAAATTTTCCCTTCCCTCTGTACTCTTCTTGAGCTGGTCGAGCAGGTAAATTAATATCAGGTAGAATAGTAGGACAAAAATAATTACATATATTTGGAAAAATTGTATAACTGTAAATTCTAGAGTAAATGTAACTGAGGATTTTTATTCTTGAGCTGATGAATGGGATTAGGACTTGGGGCACCAAAGAGATGTGGGGGGAAGGAATCACATGTTGAGCAGAGGATGACTCATATAATAAAACCGTGCTCTAGATGTTTGTCCTGCCATGAGATAAGTTTGTCTGATAGAAAGATTATTTCTAGATATGATCCTAAATTTAGGAAATTTTCATCCTTCTAGATAGTTAAGGTAATGCTAAAAAGTTCTCTTAGAACACATAGCACAATAGAACTTAATGTCACATGCCAAACTCATACATTACTGGGTATCTTGGGGAAGCCGATCCTTCAAATTTCATCATGTATCCTGGACCCATTTTTAAGACTAGACCCTATGATGAGGCACACTAAATTGGCAATAAAGCTACACGCATCACAATTTTTTAAGCATTCTCAGAGAACATAATACCATAAAACTAGAAATCGGGCCTCCCTGGTGGCGCAGTGATTAGGCACTGCACTGTGGAGCTATCGGCAGTGGAGATGTGAGTTCGATGTCCGGCCGGGGAGATTCCCACATGGTGCATCAGACCTCTCCCGCCTTGCCCGCTGCTCCCCTCAGCAGTGTATTTCAGTCGATCTGCCTGTTCTGCTCCCGACTCTGTCTCTGGTAATCCCTTTCGCACCACGCCTCTGGCCTGTACCCCAGCTTGTATGCATAAATAGATAAATCTTAAAAAAAAAAAAAAAAACTGGGGCCTCCATGGTGGTGCAGCAGTTATGTGCTGTGCTGTGGAGCTGTCGGCAGCGGCAACGTGAATTCGATGCCCAGCCAGGGAAATTCCCACATAGCGCAGGCAGACCTCTCCTGCCTCGCCCTCTGCTCCTCTCAGCAGTGTACTTCGGTCAATCTGCTTGTTCTGCTCCCTGCTCTGTCTCTGGTGAACCCTCTTGCCGCCCCACGCCTCTGGTCTGTAACCCAGCTTGTATGCATAAATAAGTAAATCTTTAAAAATAAAAAATAAATAAAAATAAAAAAAAAAAACTGGAAATCAGCTGTAAAAGAAAAACAGGAACACTATAAACACATGGAAACTAAATAATACTCTGCTTAAAATCTATTGGATAAAAGAGGAAATAATAGTAGAAATCAAAAAGTTCCTTGAGATGAAAAAAAAATGGATATGTGCTCCATGAATCTATGGTATGCAACAAATACAGACTTAAAAATGAAGACCCACATTAAGAAGTAAGAAAGATCCCACATTAGCAACCAATTAGTATACCTAATGCAGCTTGAAAAAGAGGAACAAACAATACCTGAATTTAATAGATGAAGGAAAAAAATAAGAGTAGAAATCAATGAATATAGACCAAAAAGACTGTAAGAAATCAGTGAAATGAAGAGTAAGTTCTTTAAGAATAGACATATTTCCATCCTGGATAACAAAGAAAATTAAAGAGAAAACATTAGTAAACAGAATCAGAAATGAATTACCACTGATGTCATACACCAAAAATTATGAGCTACTTTGAACAACTATACCCAAACAATTCAATTACTCTGAAGAAATGGACAAATTTCTAGTTCAGTATAGCTTATAAAGACTAACCCAAGCAGTGGGCCTCCCTGGTGGCGCAGTGTTTAAGCGCTGCGCTGTGGAGCTGTCGGCAGCGGTGACGCGGGTTCAACGCCCAGCCGGGGAGAATCCCACATGGTGCGGCAGACCTCTCCTGCCTCGCCCGCTGCTCCCCTCAGCAGTGTATTTCTGATCTGCCTGTTCTGCTACCCTCTGTCTCTGGTGAACCCTCTCGCCACCCCACACCTCTGGCCTGTACCCCAGAATGTATAAATAAATAAATCTTAAAAAAAAAAAAGACTAACCCAGGCAGAATAGATGAGTTGAAAAATCTGATCACAAACATGGACTTTGAAACAGCAATAAAACAATCTTTCAAAAAAAATAAACCCCAGATTCAGATGGCTTTATGTATTTTTTAAATCCCTGTAAGAACTATCTTATTCAAATTGATTTTAGAAATACAAGAGGGGTTGCTTAATTATTTTATGATGTCACCATTACCATATTACTGAAACCAGATAAATACAGCACAACAAGGTAATTATAGGCTTACATTCCTGATGAACATTGTTGATTCTCAAGAAAATGCTAGAAAATCAAATTCAACAATATATCACAAGGATTATAAGTTATGATCAAGTGGACTTATCCCTGGCATGCCAAGATGGTTTAATATATGTAAATCAATCAATGTAATACAACATTTTAAATGTAAAGATAAAATAATATTATAATATCAGTAGACTTAAAGAAAGCATTTGATAAGATTCAGCACCCATTTATGATAAAAACCCTAAACAAAACTCTACCATATTGTAATAAAGGTCATATATTACAAACCAAAGCCAATACAATACTTAATGGTGAAATACCAGAAAACTTGCACCCTTACAAACGGGAATAAGATAATGATGTCCATAGTCAATATATTTGCTTAACCTAGTATTAGAGGTTTTGCCTAGAACTGTCAGGGGGGAAAAAAAAGGAAACAAAAGGTAATATAAGTTACAAAAGAAATGAAATGATCACTATTTGCAGATAATATGATATACTATCTATAGAAAATTCTAAAACATCTTTATGGCATATTGTATATTGAAAAAACAGGGCAGTTCTGTTTATTAACAACAAATTACTCATTTTAAGCTTAATAGACATAAATCAATCATTTTTAAGTTTTGTGTAGTTTATTTGTATTTTACTTACACAGCCACCTTAAGAACCAATGTTTGCTTTATTTCTTAGCATCTTGAAAATATAGTGAATATACTATAGCTTTTAGTCATTAAGCACACTATGCAGAGTTTATAATTGGGGCAGATTTTGTATCACTATTTAGAAGTTATCTGTAAAATATAACTTCTGTTAAAATATAAAAAGCAAACTATACTCTCCATGGTTATTGTCATTATTTGTTACTTTTTATATCCCTCAAATTAAAGACTTGGTATGATTTTTAGAGAAAAGGAAGGAAGGCAAGAGAGAAGGGAAGAATGTGTAGATGGATGATTGGATGGGTGGTTTAGAAGAGAAGAATTTGGAAGGAAAGAAGAAAATTTGTGACATTTAGTGGAAAAAAACAGCTTCTGTGTGAGAAATATTTGCATTTGAATTGGATTTTTTTTTTAGCTATTTGACCTTAACTTCAGTTTTTACACGTGTGTGTGTGTGTGTGTATGTGTGTGTGTGTGTGTGTAATCCACAGGGATGATAAAAACTGCCTTAAGTGTTTTGAGAATTAAATCATATAATGTGTGAAAAATGTCCCCATTCAAAATACCTGAAATATAATAGGTGCTCCATAAATGTCAGCTTTTCCTCTTTTGCATAGCTTGGCCTGATTTTACCTTAAAGGCAGGTTTTCAGTATTTTCAAGTTACAGTTGAACAGATGATTTGAAGGTGGGGAATGACACCGTTCCAACTCTTCGCACATCTCCCTCCTGTGTCGCTTCTTTTGGGAGTTTGCCACTAAGCAGGCGCCTTTTTTAACCTCATCTGTTTGGGTGAGCTCATCGCTAGGAAAAGTTTCCTTCTTGCACTCCACTTTATTTCATCAATAGGAGCTATTGATTTCTGAGGCCAGGTGGAGCAGCCTGTGAAACATATGACAATGCTATCTGAAGATTACATTGCAATGTAAATAATCAAAGAAAAGAGACTAAATAATTAACCAAGTAAAATATATGGTTATACTGATGCGTTTTAAAATTATATGTGATTTGAAATTGAAGTATTTTAGCACTCCTTATCTGAGTAAAAAGATAATGAAAACATTTGTGTTTGGAGATGAGAAAAATTACATGTGAAATGTATCTGTAAGGGAGAAACAATTTTTCTCTTTTGGCTACAGAAAATGTGTATGGGGTGTGGAGTATAGATAAGATAGAGCTGTATACTCCTAGAATATAGGAGTCTAGGCAGAGAAGAGGGAAAACAGGGTCCTTGGACATCAAAAAGTAAAGATCGTAATGTCAATAACATTATGGGGATAATTACATTAGGACTAAGAACAGGAGAAGATTAATTAAAATGTACTAGCCAGGAGTGGTCTCAAAGTGGGAGAGGAATGAATGATGATTAATATTTCTGGTACTTTATGGAGGATAGTACGGGACAGTGATTATCAAATTATAACTAAGCCACACTCTCTTAAAACAGAACTCTTTTCCTCAAATTATGAATATTCTTCTCTTCTCTAACATACAAACTGTGCTCTTTATTTAAAAATAAAAATGACTTCATTCCATGCCTGTGAAGAATAATAGGTATACAGAATGTGGTGGCTTCTCATTTCCCCCCTTTTTTATGTGGGTGTCAAATCTGCTATGAGAATATAACAACTTTCATTATGCTTAAGTTACATTTAGCATACCATGGGATGATATATGATTTACACTGATTTAGGAAGTTTGAATATTTATAAAAAATAAACATTACATATGCTTACCCTTTCTGTAAATTTGAAACAGGAAAGTGAGTCAACGTTTGACTATGTAATTTTGTAATAATGCTTAGATAGAACTTTTTTCAGAGCCTAGTATCCATGAAGAAACACAAGTCTGAACTGAAAATGTACTGATGGGCAGACTAAAGTTAAATAAATCCAGATGTATATTTGAAAGGATTCTACGTAGATCTTGCTGTTGTTTTGCTAGATAACTATTCACTGAAAACATATTTTTACTTATTTAGAACATGAGTAAGATTTCACCAGATTTACTGTATCAAGTAAAGTTAATTTTTTTTTATTGACATAGAGTCATAGTTCCTTTAATGTCATTGGGGTAGCCCATGCACACAACCAAGAAATTCCCCACCTCTCTCTCATATAGAATCATAAACTTACTTGCTTATTTCCCTACATTCTTGAGGACCCAATCCAGGGCTCACACTAACTCATACTAGAAATCTCAAATTCTCATTGACCCACTAATTCAACAGATATTTATTTGGAACCTATTATTCTGGACACTTGGAAAGAGGAATAGACTTAACAAATAAATCTTGGTCTTCACAGATCCTGATGGAAAAGTGCATGCATACATAAAAAATAGTTTGGGCTAAGTGCTAAAATCACATTGTGATAAGTGCCAAAAGAATTTACTGGATTCTAAAATAGGTCATGCTGCCATAAGACAGAACTTGACTAATTGGTTCACTCAAAAGTTTTGTGTCAGGTGTAAGCATTTGCAATTTTAGATAAATACATAGGTTCGGCCTCTCAGCTTTTCTAGTCTTCTATGAAATTGTCACTGGAACTTCTGCTGGGATAAGTACTTCTGCTAGATACACTTTATAAAGTATATCTTCAATGAAACCTACCCTATTTATATGCTGTTTTACCTATTACAAATATTTGGGGATCCCTATATAACTGCAGACAGTTATTACTTGAAAACCGATGAGTATTCTCATATTAAATATATTAACTTTCTTTTCTTTCAAAAGATTTTCCTCATAACTCTATTAACAGTGACCCAAAAGCTTTGGCAGCATTGCATCACTTGATATAAAAACGGGAACCTGATTTAAAGTGGAGAAAGGAACAGATGGCACAGTGTATTCTACACACCCAGATAGGTTTTTTTGCTAGGAAAGCTGCTTCTCCTTTTAATTCAGTGCAGTATGTTCTAAGGCAGCTACTATTTCTGAAAGCATTGAACATGAAGGGCCAAAGTTTCTAAGTATGGACCCACAAGAGACAGGAAGGAAATGATGTATGTTCACCAGCCTGGAAAAGTGAGGAGGCTACAGTAGATGGTTGCACAGATCCTTTCCAGCTGTAACACCCTGTGCCTTTCTCTTCAGACAAGGAAGTGGTACCAGAACTGTGATAGATACCAAATTACATCACTGCTTTATCCTCAAATACATTTCTTCTCTCATGTCTTTTTTGTCACTTGAAATTTATGCATTTGAACCTTCTCAAACCTTTTGCGGGACCCCTTCCAGAACTGCAGTTTTCTCCTGCTCTTGAACTAACCTGGATCAGACTTCCTCTCCAATTATTCAAATGACTTCCAGTCCAAGGTATCTTAATCTTAGATAATCATCCCCATGACTACCTATTTTGTTCTTCCCCCTTACTGAAATTGACTCTTAAAAATTTTATGTATTTTGGACACTTAGCACTTAAAATACTTTGTTAGTATTTTAGTGGAACACCTCAAAATAGGAAGGAAGGAGAGATTAATGGTCACTTTTGGTTCCCTTGGTGCCAAGGAGCTATTAAGCAAAGATTGTCAAATATAAGAATTGAAGGCTATACAAAACTCCTTAAGTTACCTTTGCAAATGATTAATAGTACCAGAACTTACCTTTCTGCAGTTTTTGGTTTTTGCCCATAAGTTTCCAGAATAGAAGAGTCTTAATGAAATAATGAGTATAAAATATGAGTATTAATCAATAGTTGATGTGCAGTGAAACTGGAATCCAAATTGAAACAGTGGAAGTAAAGGCAAGAAAGTGGTTGGAATGATAGGAAATGACTGGAATCAGGCTAAAAGCTTAAGTTAAAGACTATCTAAGAAGCCAAAGCTAGACTATATGCAGTAGTCTAAGGCAACCATGAGACCATGGCTATAAACTAGATAAGGAATCAGAAAGCAGACCGAGGTACTGAACCAGTAAATCATGAACACTTGCTCACCAGAAATGAAAGAGATTATAATCATTTCAGAAGCCAAGGATAAGAAGTCAAGGCAAGTACCACAAAGGAGATGAGGACTGAGGTTGAGGAAGCAGCACAGCAAAGTACCAAGGCAAGAAATTAGTAGCTACTAGTTAGAAAACATGTTAATGTAAATACAGCAAACATCTGTCTCACATAGGAAATCTTTATTTTCTACTTCAGCAAGACACAGGAAACTAGATTCAAGAACAGAAGTAACACACAACCTGGACATAGCAAATGCTTGTGTTAGGAAACCAGGAAGTTCACTTGGTTGTAATGAGAAGTATCAGCAATGAAGATTATTTGGCAATTCTGCTGGGAAGACATGACATTCAATAGGATAAGGCAGGTAGTGAGAAGGTGCTAATATCTCTGTTTTGCCCCACTGAAGTATGCTTTCAGCATTTTGAGAAGTTGATCATAGTCTTTGATATGTGATACAGAGTATACACATTGACAGTGCAGGAATTAAACCCACTTTCCCAATGTGGTCCCACTTTGCTTACATCAATGTGCCACATGAAAAGTGAAAATTCAATGTTTCCATATTTAAAGAGACAAAACAAGATTTTGGCAGGGGTTTAAGTGTGGGAACTGCAGTAGTGGAAACAAACTTTTTAAGTGGGAGTTGTTGAAACTAAAGTCCAGAGGTGCTAAATTGGAAACATAAGGCAAATACTTCCCATGGCTGAATTCTATGGAACCTGATTTTTCTAAGGAATTTTATTTCCTTAAGCTAATAAAATAAAATTGGTTACAGTAACATTTATCCAGCAGTCACTGAATGTGAAATAAGTGTCAGATATGCATTTATAGGAATAATCTTATATATATTTATATATAGTATATAATTTATATATATTTATAATTTATATATAATTTATATAAATATATAATATATTATATATAATATAAATATATATAATTTTCACAAGAAACTTGTAAGGTAGTAATTATTGTTTTATAGATGAAGTAAATGAGATACAGCGAGTTAAGGACACAAGCTCGGGGTTACATATTTAGTCAGGAGTTTGAATCAAGGACATGTGCATGAATGTTACTTCATGTGCATAGTCTTCAGACTATTAAACTATTATAGTTTAATGCTTGCAAAATTATATAGTTAATTAACATGTACTTTATGTGGTAATATTCAAACTACAGATGAGTTGCCATGACTATTCTTCCTAAAAATAAAATGTTCTTGGTCTTGGGTAATAAAATAACCATTACATTTAAAATTGTGTTACTAAATTCCATGTATAATTGTGCTTATTACCAATACAATGTTCTTGTTTAGGTGTATATTGTTTTTGATGGAGCATACAAGAAGTCCTTTGTGCAACAGATACATGTTTTAGGGACTCCAAGTATAGTAGTGTTTTGGGAATTACTGATTTTTGTGGTAAGGTGGGTGTTTGCTTAAAATATGTTGCTTTCACTATAGAAATTGTATCCAGTAAAACCAGCAAGTACTTGTTCATCTTCATTAATTGTGTAGGGAATATTAATTGCTCTCTGAATGAAATCATCCATCATATATTTCTTATAAATGGTACATATTTGAATGAATAGATTTTTCTCCAAAATATACAATGGCTTAGTTGCAAGTAAATAATATCTATATTTAGATATACACTGTTTTCTGAGAAACACTGAAGCATCCTGAGGCAACTTCTGATATACTTCCCCATTTCTCATTCTGATTTTCAGCCTGTCATGTACTTAGAAAAATCAATTTAGGGCATTTTGAAATAGCGTTTTGTATAGGTGAAAGAGTTTGGAATAATTGCTTTTAGTTTAAAATTTTCATTTTTCCAAATCCTGAAACAATTTGGAGTGTTGAGACTATAATTTAAGTGCTTTGAAGTTTCTCTGTGAAGTAGAAGCATCCAAAGATATAATTATGTTTTATGGTGGCAAACCTAAAACTGTTTATGGTTAACAGAGAAGATGATTGAATAAAATAGAATGTAATATAGAAAATATAACTAATGTATGTGCTTTAGCATATTTATCTGCAATCATTAATGAAGCATACTAGAAAAATTATTTATGGTGGATTACTAGCAATATATGCAAATGAATTACTTGATCATTAGGTAAATTCAGCCATTAGAACATTTTTGTATTAGATCAAATTAAAAGAAAATATTATGTTGTAGCTTAATGTATTTCATATTTCACAAATTATCAATGTATTAATACTAAAATGTCATTTCCTTGCATTTACTATAAAATGGGAAGTAATTGGTAGATTTATATTGTTATGATTAATATTTTCCCTTTATTGACTTGTCATATATTACTGATAACGGAGAATATATACCTGAGATATAATACAGTTGTGATTCTTTTTTTTTAATAACTATTTTTTTTAAGATTTATTTATTTATACATACAAGCTGGGGTACAGGCCAGAGGTGTGGGGTGGCAAGAGGGTTCACCAGAGACAGAGTGGGGAGCAGAACAGGCAGACTGACTGAAACACACTGCTGTGGGGAGCAGAACAGGCAGACTGACTGAAACACACTGCTGAGGGGAGCAGGGGACAAGGCAGGAAAGGTCTGCCACGCCATGTGGGAATCTCCCCGGCCGGGCACAGAACTCGTGTCACCGCTGCCAACAGCTCCACAGTGCAGCACCTAAACCCTGTGCCACCAGGGAGGCCCCCCAGTTGTGATTCTTAATAGAATAAATGGAGTTAGCTACTTTTAGAAATAATTTTATAAATATATTCCTTATGCAACAGCACAGACTAGTGGTCATATCTTTACAGTAAATGTTTGCTTTTATTGTAAAATGATGTCTGTAGTCAGTCATCTCTGTATATTATGAAATCATATTAGATAAACTATATATTTAAGTAGTAATTATTATAGTGCAATATGGTTTGCATGGAGCTTGAGAGTATAATAATCAAATTTATTTTATTGTTTCTGTTTTCAATTTACTGCAAATTGCCTAGAAGTTTTTCTTAAAGTAATAGGTGAAAATATATATACACGTACATGTCATCACAGATAGTGAATTTAAAGACTATCTAGCTATTAAAATGCATATTTTTGTGATCTATGTATTTTCTTTTAATCTTACCATATTATTAATTCTCTATAACTTACTGAACTTTAGTACATAGTAGCTCTTCAACCTTGAGCGTATATGTCAGTCTTCCCTGAGATTTAATTTTCCTAATCTAGAAATTGTATATAATATTAATGACTAGTAGGATGATAGAAAAATGAGATAATATTTATGAAAATAAGAATGCAAACTGAGAGCATATTATTTGATTATCCCAATGCCCAATTTTCAGTCTGTGTATGTGGCTATTTTGTTTCATTTATACATATAACAATGAACAAATCCCTTAATCTCTTTTTATGTGGAAAGATCACAAGTATCATCCTAGACTGATCCAGTTTTCCATCTGAAAACATATTCTCCAAAGATGTAGATGCTTTTTTATTAAATATGAAGCAGAAGTTTAGTAGCCCAATGGGTAGTGTCTAAAGTTTGGTAGTGATTCATTGTGTCTTCTTTACTATTCATTCATAAAGAATTATTTTAAGAAAAAATAGCTTTATTTTTTTCTTGCTAGCATATAAACATATAAACACAATTATAGGCAGAATATCTATTGAATACTGGCATAGTTATGATGAATTATAGCTGTCTTAAAAAATAAAAAGCAGGGCTGTGGACAAGAAAAAAGGCCTATGACTTTCCTGAAACTGACCTTCTTTTTTCATATTAGGACTTTTTTGTGATGGGGCAACAGAGCCTTAAATATTTGTTTCACATTCTAAATCCCATATTACAAAACATAAGAACTTATAATTAGAATAAGAGAGCTCATTTAAAACATAGTCGTTACAGTTTATGATCAATATTAGTTTTGGAACTACAATTATGTATACTCACTCAGTCATTTTGGTAATTACCCTACTAAAGGTAAATCAGACTTTAGAATTTGGTTGTTATGGGTAGGTAGACAAATCCTATATTCTTTACTTAGAATGTCTCCTCAGATATATTTGATCTTGTCTCTTCCTGTCGTGTTAAACTCAAGGTGAGAAACACCTGCTCAACTTTTATTTTGCATCATAAACCACTTTGAATCGCAAATCTAAGCTATGGATCATTTCCAGAAGTGTACACATGTGCTTTATATGAAATTTTACACTTTTTTAAAAACGATTCATAAGAATCCTGAAATTAACATTTGTAGCCCATAAAAGTTCACTGAGAAGAGTTCATATCCTGATCCCAGTTGGTGATGTCAACCTGTTTTCTGCAATAATTTCCATAGATAAATGAACACATTCTAAGAGATGGTTTGTAATATCAAAATTACCTTCCTCTCCAAACACAATTGTGCTGCCTAAGTAAAGCAAGAGATAGTCTACCTTTCACACTCAGGCAGTCAGAATCACTTTTATTATGTGAATCACTTTTATTATGTGAATAGAATAGAATATTATGTGAACAGTAGAATATTCATTGTGCTAATTTATAGTTCATATAAATTACCAGTAATTATGCAGCTATAATCTTATGTCCAACCCTAAAAGTGAAGAGCAGCATATTTTATACTTATTTTATACATATTTTTAAATCTTCGACCAGAAAATATTTTATTTTGTTCAACTTGGTATTTTTTGAACCCTATCCTAACTTAGATGTGAATTTTCCTTCTTGTATTCTGTTTGTATAGATGAGGAGCTAAGTGAAATCCAGAAATATACAATAAATATTCATATTTGCTATGTGCCAAAACTGAGATTAGAGTTCATATAGTCTTAGTTCAAACTCAGTTTTCCTTTTATCCATACTCTTAGATTAAACTGTTTTACTGCCATAATGTTATAGGGATTGAAAGACTTTTTTGAGACATATATATACAGTAGGTAATAAAATAAACTCTATTGTGTTTGTAATAGAATATTTTCAAGATTATCGAAGTGCTGGGTGGTAACCTGCCCTTTAGATTTACTTGAATGTGGGGCCTCCCTGTTGGCACAGTGGGTTATGTCACAGCACTATGAAATTATCCAGAGCCACTGCAGCATGAGTTTGCTCCTTGGCCAAGGAGCTTCCCACATGGCACAGCAGACCTCTCCTGCCTTGCCTACTTCTCCCCTCAGCAGTATATTTCAGTCAATCTGCCTGTTCTGCTCCCCACTCTGTCTCTGGTGAATCCTCTCACCCCCCACACTTCTGTCCTACACACCAGCTTGTATGCATAAATAATAAATCTTTTTTAAAAAAATAGATTTACTTGAATGAGATTGAATAGGTTGAGGAACAGTGTACTTCAGAGTTGGTGTCAGCTAAACTTAAGCAGACAGCCCTCAGCCTTCTTGTTCTTGAATTCTCCCACATGTGAGTTGTGTTCTTCTAGTTTAGTTCTCTGAACTTTGTTTTCCACAACTTATCTCTTTCTGATTCTTTAGAAACACTAGTGTACTAGAAGTCCTAATCATGACACATCCTGTTACCTTTCCTAAAGGTGACTACATCTTAATAGGGCTAACAGCCAGCAGGGAGTGTGCCCTGGAGGTGGGGGAGGCCGAGGAATCCCAGCCTAGGCCAGGAATCCTGGCATTCTGGATTCTCTGTGTGTGCTCTGCATAAATAGCTTAGTCTTTTGCAGCCCTACTGGACTACTCTTTTTTTTTTTTTAATAAATATATATTTTT